>VXAK01025291.1:99541-133686 GCA_013399435.1 Arenaria interpres
GGGGTCGGATCGGGCGGTAGGGGGGAACCCCTCCCCAGCCGTTCCCTGCCCCCTTCCAGACATCCCCCATCCCCGCGGCCTAGCTTGATGGCTGGTGCTGGGCCTTCACTCTGGGAGGCGTCTGTGAGGAGAGCAGAGGGGCCCTCTTGGAGGGTGATTTTCGTCGTCTTTAGACGCGGCGTGTGGGGACAACCTCCTCGTTGTGCGCCGGGGTGCTGGCGGCCGTGGGGCCCATCGTGCCGTAATGCGGTGCCCCGTCGGCAGTGGTCTCAGGGCAAGGTGACTTGGGCAGCGGGGACAGGAATAAGTTCGTGGGCCATAAGCTTAACGTTATGGGCAGCTAGATACTGCTGGTGAGCTTCTCACAGGAAATATCTGCTTTTCTTTATTTCTGCTTAGATCTGTAGCCGTATTTTTTGCAGGATTTTCTGCTGAGAGACACATTTGCTTTAGCAAGTAGAAGCTGATGTTGGAATATTATTTTGGTGATTTTTGCTCAGCTTCTTTCAGTCAGTTATCCTTTCTGGATACTGTTTAAGTAAAACAGTACTGTTTAAGAAAAGAATTTAATGTTTCCAGTGTAATGTATATTAACAATTCATATAACTGCCTGTCACTGTACGTGGAAGCTGAAGGTTCCCACGTGTTGTCTATGAGGTTATATGAGTCAGTCCTCACAAAATAGTCCATTAAAGAAGTAAAAGCAAAGTTTAGACGTAGAAGATTGCTGTTAGGTGGTTAGCACAGATAATAGCAGCATTATAAGAAAGGTAATGCATCACTGTGGTGTTGTGGTTTGTTAGGCATTATTTTGGAATTTTATTGGGTACGTTTCATGTAAAGGTTTTTGCAGGATAGATGTCCCTAAAATGTCTTTTGTCAGAGTGGTGAAGGTTCTCTAAGTTTATTGTGAAATTAGATCACATGGAAAATTCTCGCTAGATTTTGTTAGAATTGACGAGTAAAATTATTTCTGGTGCTTGATTCTTAACAGTATTATTGTAAGACTGGTGGGAAACAGGTATGAGCTGCCACCATGGATGAGCAGTGAAATTTAAATGCACACTGTTGTCATCTATAAATTTCTACTCATATAATCGTTTATCTAGATGGGCTTAATTTTTTTTTATCTGGGGTTTTTTTTTGGCTTTTATTTATCACTGGCAGGGGTCAAGTTGTGAGTAGCAGACAATAAATATTTTTTTAATGTTGTGTATTTTAATTTGTTTTTACTTTCTGTCCTATGAAAGAGATGATTCTGACTGAATAGCAGGTGTTAATGCACGCTTGTTTGTAACTGAACTTATTTCTACTGTAAATGTGGCATTATTTTTATGCTCCTTTTGGAAGAAAAGTGCTGCTCCACTGCTTTAAAAAGAAAGGGGAGGGAGGGGGGGAGAGGAATATGTATTGTATATCCTTTTAGCTGGAAATTACCTGGTCTTATCTCCTCTGTTTTCCAAATCGGATTTTTGCTTGGACCCTTCCTTGAACAGATTTAATGCTCATGGCCAGCAGAGGAAAAATGGCCTCCTCAGGTTACTTTCCTGCTGTTTTAGGTGAGTTAAATTTGTTCATGGAAGGATCCAACACACCCCAGAGTCAACAAAAGATGAGTTGCAGGAGAGCCCAGTTGGGAGTGCCTGTAATGAAAAGGACTCATTTGGACCTTCCCCCTTCAGCAGTGATGAACTGTAAGAAATCTGTCTTCTGCCATTTTTCTGTTTCTTTTTTTGTTCTTTTCCTGATGCTTATCTTGATCTGTCTGATACAATTTAGCTGATCAGGTTGAACACCAACAGTGACAGTTCAATGAGCGGAGTCATCTTGTGGAAGTCAGTTGAGCAGTATGCCCGATGCAAGTGAGAGACGGGAACTGTGTGTTCATGTTGCCCTTTTTGCATCACCAGACTGCTGAATAAATCTGGAAATTTATTTTTAAATAAATTGGATAGATGTATCTACAGAAGGAGGTGAGGGGGAGCTCATCCTGCTCCTGTCTCTTGTGTGCTTGTTAAAGGTTCAAAGCATAAGTCAAGCCCACCTAACCTGGAAGGGAGTTATTGTAGAGTTTGTGTTAGACTTACTTATTCCATTAAATTTTTCTTATCTTCTCATTTATCAGTCTTTTAGCACCTCTGAGTGCTACTGCAGTAGCTATACTAAATGTAGTTTACTCAAGTATGCAGTTGCCTCACCAAAAGGGAAACAAAGCTAAGGTTCAGTACGTGTGATCTTAGATGGGTGATATGTTTAATGTTCTAATCCTAGTGCACCTCTTTTTCATTAGTATCCAGGAAAAAAAAGACATCTTGTGCTCTAAACTTGCCTAAGTCTTCCGTGGGGAAGCAGGATACAAGCCAGGAAATTGCAGCCCATGTTTAACAGTTGCACAGGCATGAACCTGACCCTCATATGTCTTCCTCGGTAACAGGAAGAATATTTGCTGTAGAGGGCTGCTCCCAAGAGAATTAAAATGCAGCCTTATGTGGCATTTAAATGCCCTCTAACTGTACACTGCTAGGGAAAGGCTTCATCCACCTTTCTCTGCACTGCTTCCTTTGCATCAGGTACAGCAATTGTGCAGTTTTTTCTGCAATTGTGCAGAATTTCTGTGTTCTCCTACCACAGAAAATGTGGAGAAATGCCAGCAGGAAAGCTAGCGCACATGCTGACTTCAGATTCAGTAATATGTAGTAGAGATACAATTATAATGCTAACTTTTTTTTCTGGTGTGGATTGTGTCTTTTCTTAATATCAAGCTGTAAAACTTCTCTTGTCATGCAGCTCAAAATTTTGAGGTAGACAAGTTGCCAAACTCTGAAGGACTTTGCCGCCTTATCCTCATTTTGTCCAGTACAGGAATCCGTACCTGCTGCTTCATAACATTGTACAATGTGTCTTCTACAGATACTGTCAATTAGCTGAATCCTTGGAGTTTGTTCTGCTTTTCCTCAACACAGAACATAACTTCAGTCATAGTATTATGAAGTGGTAAGAGCTAAGAATTCCAGAGTTTAAGAGAAGGAATATGAGATTTCAAAATTAATTCCTTTTCTATTATTTTTCTCTTTGCGTGTTTAGGCTTATTTCACTCTTAGTTTTGAAGTGCTTGGAACATAGTTCCGCTGTCTTAAAGCTGGTGAATCCTTCTGCAGAATCACCGTGTATTCCCTCTGGTTTCAGGCAAAGTGAAATAGTTGGAAACAGTGACAAATTTTAAAAGTTGTTTGACCAAGTGTGGTCATTTATTGCTTCTAGCATGAATTTTCTTAAACTTTTTTCCTTTAGATCAGGCGAATTAGTTGTAGTAATTTTTTTTTCAGTGCAGCTCAGAATGAATTATGCAGCAAATAAGTACTACTCTCGTCTTCTTCAGTGGCATGACCTAACTTACGTTCTTGTTGTTAACTTGACCTGCTGTGTATTTTCTACCTATAGGTGAACCACAAAATTCACCCCCCTAACAGAGCAACTGCAACAAAAATAGCAGGGCAAGAGGGGACATAACTTAAGATGCAAGTTCTTCAGGATTTTGGGGAGAAAGGTCTCTCCTCTTTGCATAGGGCACTCAGACTATCTCACAGTCTCCTTTTACTCATATTTTTTACAGGCTTTTTTGTTAAGCTTTCATTTGTAGGTCAGCTTTCCTGCAAAGTTTGTGTGACACGAGGAGCTAACTTGGGTCTTATTCAGAGACCTAAATGCATCCTGTGACGTATTTTAATTCTTTTATTGGCTTTGTTTAATCCTTCTGACTGAAATAAATCAAAACGGTGTTAGTTTTTGCCTTGTGGTAGATCTGTAACCTTAAAGAAAATGTTTGGGTTTGTAAATAATACTTCTACTGTAGTTTACATAGCTAGACTTTTTACGATTGTTTTTAACTTTGTTTGTTTGTTTTCAGATGGTGAACTGAATGTTCTGGATGACATTCTGACTGACGCTCCTGACCAAGACGATGAGTTGTATAACCCCGACAGCGAGCAAGATAAAAGTGAGAAAAAGGGTAGGTGACTTTGGTAGTGGATGCCCTGCAGGAACATAAATGGTAAAAAACATCTTTCTTATTAGGGTTAAAGTCTTTGAAGTAGCGGCTTCTATAACCTGATTCAAAGAGTGAAAGGGTTCCAAAAGTCTTTATTTCATGGACATCTGCTTTTTCGCCTGACCTTCCAGGCAAACAGTTAACTAGGTTTTCTTTTGTCTCAAAAGCGGTTGCTGATTCCTAGCATTTTGTGAATTCATTTGCAGTTGGAAAATTACTATCCTTTTTGGTTCAATGAAGTGACATGGAGCAAGGAGGTCGCAAGGTCTGGTTCCAGCTCAGTTCTTGATTTGACTTTAGGCCAATCCCATAAGCATTTAATGTAGCATTCCCATACACAAAATTTAGAGAACACCTACCAAAGCCTAAAGAATTGCTCTTTAAAAGTAAAATTCGTGTTTTTGAATACGAGCTGTTCCTAATAAGCAGGTTTGAGTATTTTTGCAAAGCCTACAGCTGGGAGATGCTACCTCCGACTGCAAGAGGGGAAGTACCCAAAGTAGAGAAAGTAGGTGCCTCTGCACAGGTTTTGGTTTGATATAAAAAAAAATAACATTGATCTTGATATCTCTTTCTGTTTAAGGATCAAAAAGAAAAACTGACAGGATGGAAAACGCTGAAAGCAAGAGACAAAAACCTTCTGTGCATTCATCGAGGCAGATGATGCCAAAGCCTCCTAGTTCATCAGTTAGCAATAACAAGAGAATAGTGAGTACGAAAGGAAAACCAGTATCAGAATACAAGAATGAGGAGTATCAGAGGTCTGATAGAAACAAGCGCCCCGATGGTGATCGAAAGACACGCATGTCAAGCGGTTCCAGGGAACCTTATAAAGGACAACCAGAAAAAACTTGCATGAGGAAGAGGGATATTGACAGAAGGGCGAAGTCCACTACGCCAGATGGTTCAGAGGTATTAAATATTCTTGCTGCCTTATAAATCAGTTATATGAGACCTTTATAAGGCACATTCTTCTCTTAGGACTGTGTGCGCATCCTGACAATGTTATATGACTGCTGATTCACTTTTTCTTTAAACATCAGAGAATCAGGCATGAAGTGGATAGAAGACCGAGCAGATCCAGCCATTCCTCTAAAGAAGAGGTGAACTCTGAGGAATATTGTTCAGATCATGAGACTGGCAGTAGTGGTTCCTCTGAACAAGGCAATACAGAGAATGAAGAGGAAGGAATGGAAGAAGAGGAAGATGATGAAGGGGAGGAGGATGAAGAGGTGGAAGAAGATGGGGAAGAGGATGAAGAAGAGTATGAACAGGATGAGAGAGATCAGAAGGAAGGAAATGACTATGACACACGAAGTGAAGCCAGTGATTCTGATTCTGAATCGGCCTCTTTCACAGATGGGTCAGTCAGATCTGGGACTGGTTCAGATGCATCAGGTAGGTAGTATCTGGCATGCGAATCTGAAATACCTTGCCGTTGAAAGTTTGGCTGCTTTTAAAGATACCTATTTCCTGACTGTGTCCAAAGTAAGCCTTAGTAGCACAAGTCAGTAAGGTATTAATTATGAAATACCATAGGCAAGGAAAAAGTGTACTGGAAAGTGATATTTCTTTGCACCAAAACTTGTGGATATCAGGATTACCATGCCGAGGATTCATAGTGTTCTTGATTGCTTTGGCCTTGTTCAATGCTTTGAAATGTTAGGATTAGTATTTCCTTAAGTATCTCATGGTTTAGTTTGCCATATGATTCGTTTTAAATTGGTGTTAAGTTGTTCTCTATTGATCTAGATGAGCGACTTGGTAGACTGGTGTGGTAAAAGCATTGTCTCCCCAGGGAAGGATAGTTGAATCTTAAATAGTGGCTGCCCCTAGAATAGGAAATCGAAACCTAAGTTTAAATTATTAGCTATTAGGGCGAACTTAGAAAGAGAGAAGTGTTTTAAGCAGAAAGTAGAAACAAAATGCGTTGCAGTTGTCTATCGTACTTGGTTCTAACTTACAGCTGTGAAGTATGAATGACATAAATACTTTGGGGTTTGGTTTGGGTGGTTGGCTTTTTTTTTGTTGGTTTGTTGGTTGTTTGGTTTTTTTAAGAAAACAGCATGCAGTCCTGTTAAGATTTCTCTTGTGTATCTTCCTTGTCTGAAGTCTCCATAGGTGGTCATCCTGCTTAATATAATGCTTTTTTTTGCGTAGGTCTGCTGTTTGGAATTAGAGGACAGAAAAATGAAGGTGTAATAACTGTTCTAAAAATCTCCATAGTGTAACGTAACACTAATGTGTTAGGTGATGTTCCACTTGTAAGAGTGGAAATATTTGCTTATGTGCCACAGTGTTTTGTTTTCATACCTCTTACCATTTTGTTGAGCTGTAAACCAATGGACCCCTATCACTGTCGCAACACAGTTTGTGCTCTGTGTTGCAAATTTGGCTGCAGGCAGGAGAGAAGAGCTAAACCATCCTTACTAAAACACGTAAGAGATAAATTCTGTCTCTAAACTTTGCACAGAATTACTAATTTTGTGGCTTTGGTCTTCCTTTTGTGAATGAAAAGCTTGAGTGATTAGCATTTGCTTGCTTTGTGGGCAGCACAGAGCACTTAGTTTTGGGGCAGCAATCACAATTTTCACATGCAAGTCAAATGCTACCTTTACTATTACAGATGTTATTTTACTATCTCAATACTTCTAATCTCAATTTTACCTGCCACTTCATGTTTAAAGTACTGCTTTTATTTGTTATGATTTTCTTTAGATGAGAAAAAGAAGGAGAGGAAAAGAGCTAGAGGTATCTCTCCGATTGTTTTTGACAGAAGTGGAAGTTCTGCATCAGAATCATATGCAGGTATTCTTTGGCTTTTATTGCTTGTCATCCTGACTTGCATCAAATCTTAATGTGTAATCTAAAATAAATGTAACTGGCGGTAGAGATTTATGGGGTATGTAGCTTTATATAATTTGTTATTGACTTCTGGCATGTTGTGTGTGGATACCTTTGGGGGGAAGTAGGCTTTCTTGTTAATTTAATGCTATTCTGTTGCTTAAGTGGAATTTTCACTTTTTTTTTTTAAACTTGGAAGATGATGATTCAGTGACTAGTTTTCTGAGTAGGAAATTCTTCAAATACTATTTTAAAAAACAAACCCAAACTAAACAACCCAAAACCAAAACCAAACCAAAACCAAAACAAAACACTCGTGCACATTGAATAGTATTTTTTGTGTGTGTGGGTGCGCGCCAGAAAGCGTAATTTGTCATGAATGAAAATTGTATGTGACAAGGCTGTAGAAATTGTATATTATCTCTATTAAGGCTCAATCTGAACAAATGTACTTTGGCTAAACACAGGTTCAGAAAAGAAGCATGAGAAATTATCATCTTCCGTTCGTGCTGTCCAAAAAGGTATCATTTAAATTTGAATTTTTAATGCATGCCCCATAGCAAGCCATTGTCTCTGTTCATTCAATTACCTGTAAGTAGTAATGTTCCGATATAAATCAGCTTGGGCGCGTAATTGTTCTGAGCATAACGAGTGAATCTTGAGCTACTTATGCATGTGTTGAGAGCAATATGCAAAAAGTTCAGCTGCTTTGCTCCTTGCAGAGGCGGCTAAACAAAAAATAAAGTGCTTACATCTGAAAAGAGGAACATTTCAGCATTCTCTGTTGGATGACTTGTGCTGATACGAATGTTACGCAGTATTTATGCAAAAATTCTTAGGCAAGCAAATAAGTCCTGTATATCGGAACATCACTGAATCATGCTGGTTTTATTTTATTTTTTCTTTACCTGAATATCTAAGTTTTAGTTTTGATTTGGTTTCCCCTGGCATTTTGTGCTCTACGGCTTAGAATTCAAGTTTCAAGTTGGGTGGTTGACTGTGGTAATCTGTAGATAGGAGCTGGGTGGGATACAGTGTATTTTGAAGGAAACAAACAACTATGTACACTCAAAGCAACGTTTTTGACAACTGTAAATATTTACAGTTCAGCTTATTTGACACTTTGTTTTTTCAGACCAAACAAGTAAACTTAAATACATTCTCCAAGATGCAAGATTCTTTCTCATCAAGAGTAATAACCATGAAAACGTATCACTTGCTAAAGCAAAGGTATGTTGAATTTTTTTCAGACTGGTCACTTTGTCTTATTTTCAAACACACCCACCTGACTATAGAAAAGCGTATAGATAGGTGCATTCTTTTCTCCATCACTAAGATCTTGGTAGAGGCAAGGATGAAAGCTATTGCTCTTTGATTCTTCAAGGGTATCTCTTCTGCTTCCGCTGTAACACTGAAAATTTTCTCGACCATCAGTCATTTCTCTTGATAAGAGTAGGGTTAAAAAGGGTCCTCAAGTTCCATTTGGTAACATCCTAAGCCAAGCCCCATTGGGAATGTCGTTATGATATTTTCTCCCTTTCATCAGCAGCTGTGTTCATATCGCTGTTCATATCAAGGAGGTTCAGAAGGTTGTTCTGGCTTTCGTCTGATGCTATAGAAGGAATTTTTTTTCAGTTGATTGAGGGGTCTGAAGCCTTACCGCAGAACCGTACGCTGGCAGTGCTGGCGTGAGGGAGTTCTTTGGGAGGGATTCCAGTGCGCTGGACTTCAGCTGCTGAGTAGGCCCCTGTGATGGTTTTGTATTTGCATGTGTTGTTTGGAAGAGCTTGTGGAGAAAATAACTGGTTTGCTGTTACACAATGTATACAGAGTAGGTGATTCTATTAATGAAGATTTTAGAAAATAGAATAGCATTAAAACGATTAAAAGAATCTTAAAACTCTTGGGCAGGCTTGGCTCCCTCCACCAGCTCTGAGCCTAATCTGTGCGGTGAACCCCATTCTGAGTGGTGTTTGCTTTAGCTCTTTAGAGGAGTATATCCTTTTGGTGCCTCATCCAGGGTTGGGGCTGCAACAGCATCTTTCTTTTTAAAGTTTGTGGAGTGGATGCTTTGTCTCTCAGTGTATAGGTGTCAGTGCTTTACCACTGCAGTCTGATGAAACTGGCTTTTGTGGTGCCAAAAAGTTAAGTTTTTTTCTGCTTCACAAGCAGCATAAAGCAATACACATCTGACTTAAAACTAGTTAAAAAAACCATATAGTTCTCTGGTGAGTATTGTTATAGTCAGGCAAGCACGAATCTTGGCCCAGAGTAGAGTATGAGAACATACCTTCAATAAAAAAGGAAGGGGAGGAACATTTTCTTTGGTAGATCCTCACATTGTGAGAATGAAGTTTGAACATATTAAACCAGTATAAGCTGCTCATCCGAGTTTGCTTGGAGAATGATTTTTGGGAGCTGGTTTTGCCGAAAAGTAATACAGCAAACTGGTATCCTATAGCTCAACTCAGTTGGTACCTTAAAACGGATGAAGTTTTATTGTGCATGGCTACACAATGGCTGGTGAAAAGGAAAAGGTAGGCATTAATAAGCAGGATATATGCGCTGCTGGGTTTTCACAATTTGTTTCTGTTATATAAACATGAACTCCCAAAGTCATGTAAAACATACATTAAAAATACTGAAGGCAAAGATTTTCATATATCCATCGTTATCATTAAAAATGAAACCTTGTAGATGGTCTAAATGCATCTGCAGTGTTCAACAACAGATTGAAAAGCCAGTATTTTAAGAGTTTTATCATGGGGCAGGTTAAAAATATCTTCTGAAGGAACTGAATTTAGAAATACGTTTCTCTTTCCATCATCTTCTATCCAAGAACACTAGTTTGGTCTTGTTTTCCTCATCTGCATTATATAATTCTGTTAGCTAAGTCGCTTGAGATGAAGTCTTACATTCTGGTGGTGGGGCTGGGGTTGTCTTGTTTTAGGGAGTATGGTCGACGCTTCCAGTGAATGAAAAGAAGCTTAATGCTGCATTTAGATCAGCGAGGAGTGTTATTTTGATATTTTCTGTAAGAGAGAGTGGCAAATTCCAAGGTAAGGGAAAGTGAGCTATTATCAAGGTAAGTGAACATGAGTTATATGTGCAATAGCTTTTCTGTTGTGTCTTTGTTACAATTCATGTGAAATCCTTTAGGATTTGCAAGACTGTCTTCAGAGTCCCATCATGGAGGATCACCTATACACTGGGTGCTGCCTGCAGGAATGAATGCAAAGATGTTGGGAGGTGTCTTTAAAATTGACTGGATTTGCAGGTAAATAATTGTTCATTTATGTTCCTGTTGAGTAACAAGGCATTATAATGCCTTTTGTGTGTATTGCTCACTCGAGTGCTGACGGCATCCTTTTGGAAACTTGATTCAACCAGAGATCTGTCCTCCAATCTCCCCAGATCCGTGCCTTCATGTTACTGAGTTTTGGAGTCAAGTCTGTACCTGACATGCACTATAGAATCATTAATTATTTTATTTTTTGTAGACAATTAATCAATTTAGAGATTTTTAACACTTGATTGTGTTCCTTCACTGATTTCTTGCACTGAAACCAGAAAACAGTATTCTAAAGTCTTTGAGTAAAAACTTATCCACAGCTGTCTATTCAAGTGAACAAAGGGAAAAAAATCCTGCAAGGACAGATCTGTCTTAATCTGACATCTTGGAATTTGACTGAACAAAGAAAATGCTACTGCTGTAATATAACATATGAAATAGTACAGGTATTTTGCATAACATATAAGTTATGAGCAGTATGTTCATTGATTTAACTGAGAAGATTTTAAACCTCTCTTTTAAGAAAAAGAGCTTTATCAGTCCTGTGAGATATACATTGCATAGCTGTACAAGCACTTTAGGCTGCCACAAAGAATAAATACAGGGAAAGTGAGACTTCAGATTAGAGAAAAATCTAGGTTGGAAAGATCCTCTGGAAGTTACTGACTCCCACCTGCAGCTCAAAGCAGTTCTAGCTTCATATATATACGTCAAAGTGAAATTTTCAGTTCCTGATATGTAATGTGTACTAATATGTTCATTCAGGGACCTGACAGTGCAAAGAGGAACAGGATTATTTTGTATGTAATGTCTTGCTGTATGCGTTTTTAATAAAATTTCTTTTATGAAAAATGGAGACAAAACTGTAAATGATGCCACTTGCATATTTAGGCGTGAATTGCCGTTCACTAAGTCTGCTCACCTGACCAATCCTTGGAACGAACATAAGCCGGTAAAGATTGGACGCGATGGACAGGTTTGTTAATTTATTTATTTTTTCTATAACCTTCATCTTCTAGTGCTTACTTTCAGCTTTGTATGTACAGAAGATTTGTAATCTTTTTAGATCAGTCGTTACTTGCGGTGATAGAGGCACTTGGTGTACTTCTAATGCTGTTGTGGAAGAAGGAAACGGAAAACAATACAGTGCCAGTTCTGTTGTCATTTTTGTGATAAACGGTGTTTGGTGCTTCAAAACGGTGATATTTTGGATTTGTGACGTGCCTTGCACTGTATGGTGTGCAAACCTATAGAGCATCAGTTTTTAAGAACAAGTTATGGTGTTTCCAGCTGTATTCTGCGTTGCGGGTATTTTTATATACTGCATTGCTTAGGGCATAGACTCTGCCATTATAAAGTATATGCGAAGTAAATATTAAGTGGGGTGGCTCTTTGTCAGCCGTACCAGAGCGCAGGTACATTGCATGCTGTCATGCTGCCTTGACTAAAATAACAGGTTCTCTTTTCTTAAGGCAAAATGGGAGTTGGGTAATCCCCATATTGTATGGAAATTGTAGAGGCTGATCGTTATTTTGCCCATGGGCACGTTCACTTTGTTGGGTAGCACAAGTAAAACAGTATTTTCAGTCTCCTTTTTGATGTAGTATGAACTTTAACAACAACAAAAAAATCAGTTAACTTTGTTTCTGTTCAATGGCCAAGGAAATAAATTTTTTTAACGTGTTATCTGCTTCACTGTAGAATTGCGATCCAGATGTTGGTTTCATCTTTTTTCATAAAATTACTGTACTGTTAGGTACAGGGCAAGCATTGTCTGATGCTTGCTCTCCCTACTTTTCAACTTGGATTATTTCCTGACGTGGTTGTTGTTTATCCATTTACGTTTTGTGTAACCCTGAACGGATCTCTCCTCTGAGGACATGTACGCTGAGCTGCTTGCATTTACGACATCCTTTGGGAAGGCATTCCGCAGGCCTGCTAGTCACCAGGTTGAAGATGCACTTATTTTTTGGATTGTTTTGTACCTGGCTCCTGCTGGCTTCATTTGATGGCCCCGAGTTCTTGTACTGGAAGAGGGAGTCGACAAGTTGATCTCTGTCCCTCTCTCCTCCAAACAGCTTGTGGTGTTGGACGCTCGCGTTGTGTCCATCTTGTCCCTCATACCCCATGTATTCCTCATTTACTGTAGGCTAGAGAGACCCGACCCGCTCAGTCATTGCGTGTAGGAATTGTTGCGCTCTTTCAGTTAACCTTGGTGCCCTGCTTTGAAGCTTTTCCATTTCTACTGTCCCCCTATTTTTTGAGACGATGGGGTCAGAACTGCACCCGGTATTTAAAGTGTGAGTGGAACATGGACTTTCAGTGTGGTACAATGACTTTCTCATTCTGTGTTCCTTTCCTAATAATCCCGAACACCAAATTTGCTCGTTTAGACTGCTGTCAAGCATTGAGCTGATATTTTCGTGGACCTGTCTATCATACACTGGAGAACTCGCTTTTGAGTGGTAATGGTCAACTTCGTCAGGCCATGGCTTTATATGTGAAGCTGGGAGGGATTTTTTTTTTTTTCCTATGTGTGTCACATTTCTCTCTGTAATAGGTGATCATTTTCTTTGTGATGAAAAACATTTTCTTTGTAGCAAAACAGTGATGTGGCCTATATGTCTCATGGGAAGATACGGTTGCCCCAAGTGTTGGACTATTTTATGAAAAGTCTTAAGTAATGCCTAGAGAGTGAAAGGTAACGTAAGTGAATTTTGCTCTGTCTAGTGATACTGAAATATCTTCAAAATGTCTTTTTTTTTTTTTTTTTTTTCCTTAATGTATGTTGTCAGTGTATTTGGGGAGAGTTTCATTTCTTCAGTTAATAAACAACTACTGAACTTCTAACTAATTCTAGGAAATAGAGCCGGAATGTGGAACCCAACTTTGTCTTCTCTTCCCTCCCGATGAAAGTATTGACTTGTATCAAGTCATTCATAAAATGAGGCACAAGAGAAGAATGCACTCACAACCCCGATCAAGAGGACGCCCATCCCGTCGAGACCCCGTTCGGGACGTGGGAAGGTTAGAAACGTTCTTTGGACTGATAATAGGCACATGTATCAGAATAACGTGATGGAGGAATATGATTCGTCAAAGCTTTCCCTGCGATAAAGAAGAGAGAAAATCCTCAAATCAAGCTGCATGGACAAGTTTGTGGCTTCATTGAGGATTTCACATGGTTCCCCGGTCTGTCATTTTTCAAGAGGAAAATGGGGATCTTTGCTTTTGCAGAAAAAAAAGCTCTTAAAGTGCTGTCTAGTTTAGACTAGATCATTTATTGAGATAATGCAACGTGTAATGCTAGCTGTAGGTGAGCTTGGCTTGATTATGAGCAGGCTAGATGGAGAGAAGGAAATATTTATATGCCAAAAATGTGTTAATATCTTGTAAAAGCCTTTTCTTTCAGGTGTGTCTCTGGATAAGCCTTATCAAATATGGGACTTTTATAAGGATCACTTAGAATTTTTCAGAAGATGCCGCCTCATTTTGAGGATAAAATATTTTAAGTTATTTTGATATTCAAGAGGAGCATTATTGGGACTGTTTCAAATTGTGGCACCGTGATGTGTTAACCCCATTGCCAAATATTCTCTAACATGTAACCACTGAATTCACACATCTTGCTGAGCTTCTGAAAACAATAGGTTCTTTCCAAAAGGGATCGAGTGGCCCTTGGAGACCCGGCAACAAACCAAAAAGAATGGCTGTTGCTGTGTCTGTATATACAACCTTTCCAGATGCTGGCAGTACCTGTGGACTTAAAAGTATTTTTAGAGGATCGACATGGTTATTGATCACTGCTATATGAACTTAACATCATTTTCCAGAAAAAAGGGGGTATAACTTGTTACAGAATTGGAGAAGTCTTTGCAAAGAACTGATCTTAGCCCTTCTGCCAAACACCTTTTCCCCGTGTAGCCACTTTGCATACAGACTGATGTATGGTTTGGGCTGAAACCTTTGGTTAAGTTTCCTCTTTGTGGAAACGTCCTGTGGTAGGTACAGATACCCAACAAGAGTCCCCATTTCCTTGAGCTTAAAAAAAGGACACTGTCACGAGTAGGTAGGAGGAAACCTGGCAGCTCCCCCCTATTTTTGGCTTTAAAGGACTGAACACCAAGATGGCTTTTGAAGTTAAGCTAAGAGGTTTCCAGTGCAATAAAGTATATACAAGTGAAGGTTTTGCAATGGACTGCAAACTATACATATAACACCACCACACCTTCTCAAGCCTGCCAGGGCCTCCATTTATGTGTGTGGCTTACAGCTTAAAGTCAGTAGTTGGACTACTATATGAACTGTTTCTATCATATTTTATACCGGTCGTAAATGCACTCTCAAAACTACAAGAAAGCGGTATGTTTATTCTTTACACCAGCTTTTATTTTCCTTGATCTGATTTTGCTGTAGATGCAACTGCTTTGGTTTTTGGGCTTTTTGCTCATAGTAAAGAATCTGCTTTCATTTGAAAAAGCTTAGTAACGGGGTATGGTGGGCTTTAAAGACTGAAGTTGGGAAGGGGGAGGAGAAATGGCTATAAAACTAAAAGCTACATGAGCTTGTTACTCAGCAAGCAAGTTGCACAGTAATTGAATGATTTAAGAAAGTGTTAATTTCTTAAGGAATTCTATTTCTGAGGGGTGGGGGGTGGGGGGGAGGAATGGATTTGTAGCTGCTTTCTGTTTAGAAACAATGTTATGTTAGCATTGGAGTGTCCCACTAATGTTTGTGTACCTTGTTGGAGCAAAATTAGCAGCCAGTTTTCAGTTCTTTACCTAACAGCAACTGGAATGTAACTGTTATAATCAAGCTTCCTCCCTGAGCTCGAAGCTCTTAAAGAGAACATCTCTTACGTAAAAGAGCTGTTTGTATAGAAAGGAGATCCAATTATTTTAATTATTACAAAGCTTAAGCGTTCTTAAAGTTTCTGTAAAAGGTACCAATGCATTGCTGGTAAATGGCTTAGAACAGAAATTGTTAGAAATAATGTAACTGGCCTACCCAGTTGGAAAAGCTACAGTGAAAAGAAGCAATTTCACAAAGCATGCACAGTTTTATTTATAAATGTTACGGAAGTAGACCTTTTATAGTCTTCTTTACCCCATAGCTAGCAAATGCAGCTATGTCTGTGCCTTCTGACTGTAATGATATATTTTGCTATCTATTTTCACTGTATTTAGTTCTGTAAATTCTTTTGTTATCCAGTAGGTTGTTTCCAAATGTAATGTGGGAAGTGTAATGTTAAAACCTAAGTCTGAGTTTGTTCTAGACAAATTTGTACCCTTTGGTACGAATGTACAGCTGGGTAGAGTTCCTTCCTGAACTACCAAAGCCAGAAAGTAACAGTGAAGGGTATTTAATCAGACTGTTGTTCCTGCTTATTTGAGTTCAGATTTAAAGCTGTAGAACGTTTTGAAGCAGATGGAATAATTAAACTGAGATCCTGGGCAGCTCAAGCTATTCCTGTGAGGTATTCTGCTGTGACGAATGCTCCAAGCAACCTTGTTTATTCTTTGATATCTAATTTGTGTAGGCGTCGACCAGAAGATTATGATATTCATAACAGCAGAAAGAAACCAAGGATTGACTATCCCCCTGAGTTTCACCAAAGACCAGGTTAATATCTTACTCTGAAGATTTGTGTGCACCAATTCAAAAGTGTTTTCTCTTTAATTATGTCCTCATTTAATTCAAAAGTAAAATATTGGTGTGGCTTGAGACATAAAAGCGGGACTTGTCCCAAGTGCTGCCTGCTGGTTTAACTCGCCTCTCGCAGAAGTCATTGACGCTGTTTCGCTTGTTCGAGGGAGAACTGAGTTGATCCAGGCTGAGCACTTTTAAGAGCCTCAGAATTGTGTGTGTACATTGTTGTGAATGATCCTTTCAAGCGCTTTGTTAACAATAATAATGATAATGATGATACGGGTGGTTGAAATACCTGACGGGCACGAGAATTGGTTTGACCTACTTGTCAACGCACTAAATTAAAATGTTTATCTGAAATTTCCAGTGGGGAAAGTAAGTGGAGATTGCCTGACTAGCAGCCTGTGTTTAGAGATGACGGTAGGCTTTCGGTTATGTTTTCAGAAAGAGTTGTTTTACAAGCTTGACATGGGGAAGGGAGGGGGAGGTTTTGCTGTGTTTTACCAGGGATTCTAGTGATAAGTTTGAGACAGGAATTTTGTTGTTCTCCAGAAAGAAACGTTTACAATGGTAATATTGCGTTAATTTTTTTTCTTCAGAAAGCAATTATTAAGAAATTGTCACTTTTATTCTACCAAATCTTGCTTTGCTGCTGTTAGAAATACGTATTCCATTATTTCAGTAGTAGATTTCTAAATCTTTCTTAAGAACCTGCCTTTATCTGTTCAGCTTGACTGCAAAGTCTGTGTTCTTTGATGCAGAAAGAATGTTGTTGCTGCTCCCTGGCTTTCCAAAGCTATTATTTAGCAAACAGAACTTTTTTTTTTTTTTTTTTTTAAAATAATCAAGTTTGGAAGCATCATTTTATTAGTACAACCATGCCTGGTGCCATTTTACTGACCTCTGTAAAGTTTATTTCCTTGGATTTACTGAAGCTGCAACTATTCTTTGCCCTGTGGGACTTCTCCAGATGTGTTTTTTAGGTTGTTTTCTATTTTCTGTGTAGCATTGTATCCAAAACCTATTAGGAAATCAGCCTTAAGAGTTGCCCAGATGAACACGTTGTACTGAATACGTGGTTAATAAGTACTAACAGCCGTGTGCTGACTGCCAAGGGATAGTAACCTTCAAATTTGTAGGCATTCCCAGTTTGTTTGACTAAAATTCAAGCCTTTATTTGCACAGATATTCCCTTGCATATTTGTACTGTGTGCAAGTTCCTATGGGTGTATCTGTATCTTCCTTTTTTTTTTTATTACTGCATTGTACTATATTCTGTACTGTCTACAAGAAGTAAGTTTTTGAGAGTTATTTTGAAAGCGAGGGTAATGGCAGGTAAACACAACTTCATAGCTAGCACAAAATGAAAGGACAGTTTCTAGTGAGTGTATTTTTTAAGACTGTTATCATGCGACAGTAAATTGAATTAATACTGCTTGATGTTCGAACAGGGTATATAAAGGATCCCAGATATCCTGAAGTAGACAGGTAAGGTGTGTTCATGTTACTCATTTTATGCCCTGGTAACTTGTGTGTATGGATAAATTGGATTTAGTTGTACAAATTTTTATTCCCAACAGACGATTTTCAGGAGTTCGACGAGATGTATTTTTAAATGGGGTAAGTTGGTGCATGCAGGCTTTTGGGCAACTCTTTATATTCAGCTTTCAGCACTTCCAAAGAACACTCATCACAAATGTTAATATTACTGTCTTTCATTTTAGTCCTACAATGATTACGTGAGAGAATTCCACAACATGGGACCACCACCACCATGGCAAGGAATGGTTTGTGTCTTGTTGAATTCAACTTCTCTCTAGAATATGGCTTTTTTTGTTACCCTCTAGAGGACCCTAGCATATTCAGTGTATACTCAATTCTTCCTTTTTCCTAAAATATGTCTTTGCTATAACTGTAAAATTTTTTAGGGGAAAATTATATATATCAAGTATCTTGTGCTTACCTGTCAGCGATAGTCCAGCATTCTAGTAGGCAGTATGGCAGCAGGATTCTGGCTTGGTTTGAACCTACAAGAAACTGAAAGTTCTGAAGGAAATAGCAGGCCCTCCTTTAGCCTACACAAGAGGGTGTGATGAAATTTTGTGTTCTGCTAAATATTCCTAGTAATTGGCTAGCTGTCAAACAGCACATGCATTTGGTGCAGAGGCTCCTGGAATGGGCTGGCATGCTCTGGTGTCGTGCATTGGCTTGCTTTTGGCTGTGGCATGCAGGAAAACAGCAAAATGTACTTGGACACTGTAATCAAAAGAAGCCTTGCTGTATTGCAGCCTCCACTGAAATGCATTTTTATTTCCCAGTCAGATAAGCATGTGTGGGAGTGCAAGTATCTACAGGTACATACATGGAAATTAACTGCTATTTCAATTGTATAGTTCAATTGTATAGCTGTGGTTTTGCCCTCATGTCAGGAGGAATAGTCATTGTAACTAGTTGTTTTGGTTATACTTAGTAATTCTCACCCCGAGGCTCCTGATTTTGGATAACTGTAATGAGTCTTGGCTCTTGTGTATACTGTGAATGAGCAAAAGGCAGTGCCAGAGGCAGAGATTCTACTATAGCCTCTAATTTTTCTCAGCTGAAACACGACTCTGGTTTGTTGAACGTGAAGGAAGTGAGCAAAGATGTCAGACTGAGGCCTTCAGAAACTCCCCCTTTTTTTTTTTCCTCCTCCATTCTGCGTGCTGTCCCAAGCATTTATCCTAAAATCCAGCATTTCTGCCTACTTCCTTTGTGAGAACAATGCAAGCAGAGGTGCTTTGGTAATATGGGAAGGAAAGGCCTTGCTGATTGAAGAAATGGAAGAGAATGCCCAAGAGATGTTTTGCTGGGCGGGGTGGGGGGAAGAGAGGAAAAAAAAAAACCAGAAAAAATTATCTGCTAGCCCTTTGTCAAATAGTTTGTCTTGCAGAGTAAGTTCATTTAAAATATGAATATATCCGTAAGGAATGGCACTAAAAAGACTCCTTTCTGTAAGAGCTCCCTGCTTTAGACAAAATTCACGTTCTGTATGCATAAATTTAAAAAAAAAAAAAACCACAGATCTTACACTTTAGCAGAAATTTTATGTACAGTATCACTTTAAGACAGGTATAAAGAAGGCATGTTTGGGGTTTGGGGAGTGTGTTGGCCAAACTTTTGAAGAAGCAATGGTAGAGAAGTGGTAAAGCATGCCGACGTAATGGAAAAATGGGCTTGCCTTTCAGTTAGGAGGCTGTGATTGGATATAGTTAGATGTCATGTTTCCCATCTGAGTGGAAGTAACCTCTGCTTTTAATTCCCAGCACTCAGCCTTGTGTGCATTCCTTTGTTCTGAGACACTCAACGCACTTACTGTGACTTTCTTGTAGCCACCGTATCCAGGTATGGAGCAGCCTCCACACCACCCTTACTATCAGCACCACGCACCTCCACCTCAAGCTCACCCTCCGTACTCAGGACATCATCCTGTACCACATGAAGCAAGATACAGAGACAAACGAGTAGTAAGTGTCCACAGAGACAGGGGGGGACACAAGTCTGCACGCCAGAGCAGGAACGGGAGGAATTTGGGTTACAGGTCTAGCCTAACCTGAGATTTATTAACTTCAATAAACTGCATTTTGAAGAGCTGTATTAGTTTTCCTCGGAAAGATCAGCTATTTAGGTGGATGAGAGATTTCCAACGTCTTTGGAAAGCCTCTTCCAGGTGACGTAGAAGTGCAAAATTCTCACAACATACTCTTAAACTGAGATGTGAGCTTAAAACGGCTTCCAGTTGTCTAGCTCTGAACTTTGGAAGCTGAAGCCCAGTTTGGATAAGAACATGCCCATCGTGTTGCTTGTGCTCACGTACAGCAAATTACTTTATCAGCAGAAAGGTTTGTGGTTTAGGACTTCTTACAGACGCATCAAAAACCAGGGCAAATTGGTAAATAATTTCTGGTAGCTGGCTTTGAAGGCTGCTTCAAGCTTTCGGGTCTCTTGCTGGTAGCTGGCATTTGAGCCCCAGCTTCTGCAGAGTGGAGGCACAGACATGGTGCTGTCCTGAAGATGAAAGAAGAAGCTTGTGCTTATGGATGCCGGACATAATGTCTTGGGTTTTTTTGGTGGCTTGGTTGTTTTTTTTAATACTGGGCTTTTCCGAAGAGTTCTGGCCAATGGTATGGATAAGGGAAGGGAGGGGGATTTTCATCTGGGAATGAAAATAAACAGAGCTGTCTTTTCATCACAGCACGACTATGACATGAGAGTAGACGACTTTCTTCGCCGCACACAAGCAGTCGTCAGCGGTCGGAGAAGCAGGCCTCGGGAGAGGGACCGAGAGCGGGAACGGGACCGTCCCAGAGATAACAGAAGAGACAGAGAACGTGACAGAGGCCGTGATCGGGAAAGGGAGAGAGAGAGGATTTGTGATCGGGACAGAGACAGAGGTGAAAGAGGTAGATACCGAAGATAATCTATCTGGAACCAATGCTCACTTGAAACAAAAAAGCTTGTATTTTTTTGTGTGTTTACAAGTAGTACATCTTATTTTCAGCTGTCTACTTAAAAGTTCGTTGTGTAGAAGGATTTATAATGATCCTCTCTATTCCAAGCATGCAGTGAACTATGAACTGGAAAACCTCAAATCGGCCAAAAATAAAATACGCAAAGCTCACACTCAACTTGGCGTTTCTGTTGGAGCAGAACGGGAAACAGCTAAGAATGTAGATATTGATTCATTCTCAGTAAGTGTTCATCTACTTAGTGACTTCATTCTAGGTTTTTGAATACTGATGGATAACTGCCTTTTTTTTTTTTTTTTTTTTTTGCTTTGATGTTTTCTTCCTGTAGTTTGACACAGTTCAATGGGAGAATGCTGCTATCAAGTATGCAAATATTGAAGTATGATTATTTTTTTTGACCGTATGGCAGTGTTGTAGCAGCCTTTTTTTCTTTCCCTCCCCTTTCCTCCTCCCGTTTTTTAACCCTATCTGTAAAGTCAAGTGTTTTTTCAGTCTTCAGTAATGAAAGCAATATTAAGACACTATTGATACCTAATTTTTAACCTTTTTTAAAAAATCTTCCCGTGGTCAGTAACATTTTGGTCAATTCTCTTGTCTAGTCTCCTTCCAAAATGTACACATTGCTTGGAATGTTCACGACCTGCGTGTGTGGAACCAGAAAATATTGCTGTATTCTACATTGCTACCATTTTTTTTATAAAAATAAATTGGTAACTATTGAAATGATTAAAACGTCAGATGGGGTTTCTTGGTCTTCTGAGCTTGCCAGCTGCGATAGGTTCTGGCAGTCGTAGGAAATTGTGTTCAAAAATAGTTTAAAGGTTCTTGTGGTAGGTGAAATTGATGCAGAACCTGAATTTAGGAGAAGGACAGCTAAAATAAAAGGTAATTGCTTTTCTCTTTCCACAGTGAAGTAGTCAACTTACAGCTCCTGCAGCTAATTAGAGTTTTTAAGGCCCTACCTGTTGAACTTAATCAAATGATCTTTGAGCTATTGATAGGCTGTCCTCAGCCATAATCATACCTGTCTCCCAGGAGTGTGTTGGTCCTGCAAGATCCAGGCTCTCACCATGTTGTCTTTGGTAGTGATTACTGCATCACTTGCTATTTCTCTTAACTAGGAAATACTTGAATCTAAATGCGGATGGTAAAACTGTGAAAAAAGAAAAGTAAAACTTGTAGTGGAAGTTTCTCCAGTGAAATTTCCTAGTTCTCAAAACTTGTATCACTGCTTCGGTGGACTTGGGTTATCAGACATTGGAATGGGCTGCCCAGGGAGGTGTTTAAGGCCCCATCCCTGGAGGTGTTCAAAAGACGGGTTGATGTGGTGCTGGGAGGTATGGTTTAGTGATGGTGATGCTCCTTGTATGTTGTGTGGGCGTCTATTTTTGTCAGTTAGGTTGACGGTTGGACAAGATGATCTTTAAGGTCCCTTCCAACCTAGAAGATTCTGTGATTCTGTGACTTCTTCATAACCGTTCTTCGGTGTCTTCTCATGTAACAAAGCCCAATGGTAGCCTGTGCTTTAAATGCCTCCAACTCCACAGTGCTGAGTGCTGTAGCTATTTTCATGAACTGCAGTATAGGGTTGGCCACAGTGTGGCAGTTGCGGAAACACGTGATTTTTAGATCAGACAATATGAGCTCTGTATATTTTAGTCTACAAAGCTATAGTAAACATCTACATATGCTAAGCAAAATGTTTTATCTCCAATGTGCGAGTATGTTGGGATTTTTTTTGAAACCCTGCAAGATGTGGAACATATGGTTGGGTTCCTCAAAACAGTTTACCATGCGCTGAGAAGTGTGCCTCTTACAGTAGGATTAGATCAGTCTGTCAAACTGTATCTAATTGGAGAAGGGCATCATAGACCACCGTCACTCTTCATTCAGTCGTGTTTATCTTGCCCTGTTTTATATATAAGATTCTAGAAAGGAAGGAGGTTTTGGTTGGTCTCTTTTAAAATTCGATAGTAGATAAGACAAATTTTTTTCAGTAAGTTACAGAAAAGAAACACCTTCTTAAAGTGACTGCAGAGCAGTTTCTTTGTCCAACTTTTCCCATCAATCTTGTTTCCTGTGTCCTTTGTTAGCTCTACCTGACCAGTGTCTACACGGTGTGCTACGAGGCTTACTGGCCTTCTGGCAACCAGACTGACATCTCAGCAAATCTTCTATTTGCAGAAGCTGGATGATGGGGATTGCTAGTGATCAAGCTTGATGGAGCTGTGCCTGGGCACCCAGCTCTACGAACAGTTACAGCAAAAACTTCCAGATTTGGGGCCCGCATGTCATGATGTCCCAATTTCTGTTCACCATGCATATTTCAATATGCATATTCCTGCGTAGGATCCCATCATGACCATAGGAACAGCGTACCAGAAATTACCGTGACAAGTCTTGTTCTAACCCTCTTTAGTTTGGAAGCAAATTACTTGAGCTTTTATAAATGTTGTAGTATGAAGAGATTTAAGCAGACATTAAAACTCTTGACAATGGTAATAAAAAAGTTAATGTAGGGCAGGGAATTTTATTCTGTAAACAAATATATTTTCTCAGCCTGTTCTGTTTGAAAACAATTCCGCAGCATCCAGAATACAACAAATATCAGTTAAAATTGGGGCAGGTTCTTCCTTGAGTCAGCTGGCACAGCAGTGAAATAACCTTACCTAGAGCAAGAGGTCTGAACTAGCATTATTTTACTAGGCTTTCATCAGTAAGCGTGCTTTGAACAGTTTCAGAGTGCTGCATTTACTACCCTTCTTATCTGAGCCAAGAACACCGTTAGTTTCTCTCCCAACTTTCCAGGCAAGGCAAGTGACTATTGCGCTGTTCCCACACGTAATATTTCTTCTTTGCAAGTTCTGTCTTTAGAGGTTTTCCTGCATTTCTCTGTTAGCATGGCTCACAGACGTTTGGGGGTTACGATGCGCAAGTTGCTGACAAAAGGGGCTTTCACTCCCCTCTAGCGTTGCAGCTACAAAGATGGCCTGTGCAGCAGACTCCTCTGATGGAAAAGAGAAGTAGTTCTCAAAAAAGTAATTTCTCTGCTGGTATTAGGACTATGGTTTCCCCTCAGCCCTCACGTAGTTAGTGCATTTGTAAAAATGTGATGATACAGGCTTCACCAGCTGCTTGCAGCTCCCAGTTTTTCACGATCTTGGCCATTCAGCTGGGCACTTTTTAGGAGCCCGTAGTCTTAGGTTTGCTTTCCAATCTGGAGAGAGCTATTCTGACAGGAGGAGCATTTTGGTTGTGAATCATGAAGCCTGGGTGACGTTGTAGGAGAGGACAGAGTTAAGGTAAGGAGACTAGTTGCAGATTGAGGGACCCACGGTGCCACACATGGGAAGGCTGAATTTATGAAATGCACTAAAATTAATTTGAAAAGTTAGAGCAGAAAATTACCATTCTAGGGACCGTGTGTGATCAGCTGACAAGATCCCAAGGGATAAAGCAGCTATAATTCAAGCTTATTTAGGCCAGAAGGAATTTGTTGGCTAAGCAAGCAGCTCTGCCCCACAGCAGCTTTTTAGCATGACGCAGTTCAGCGGGGTACTTCACGATATGACCAGCTTAAAGCATAACCTAATAATTTTATACACCAAAGAATGTGCCTGAGTGCCTTGCTGAATCAACCTAGGAGAAGAAAAACTGCTGATGGGAACAGGATGTCTATTCTTTCTTCTTCTTTGTAATCCTGCCACATCTCCTACAGCAAAATAAGCAGCACTTGACAAGAATGAAGATAGCAATGGCTGCACAGGTGAGCAGGAATGCCAGAACATCCAGGCAGTGGTACTGGTACCAGGTGAGATGGTGAGCAGCTGGTCTCAAGTGCTTTGCTCCTTTGTGACGCATGACAAATTCAATCCAGAAGACAGCTCTGTCCAGAGGCTTAACTGGCTGGTCGTGGTGTATCTTGGATAACCTTAGAGCATTTTCCTTATAGCTGCGGGAAGAAA
Organism: Arenaria interpres; assembly: GCA_013399435.1. Taxonomy (NCBI): domain Eukaryota; kingdom Metazoa; phylum Chordata; class Aves; order Charadriiformes; family Scolopacidae; genus Arenaria; species Arenaria interpres. Next base: position 123,845 of record VXAK01025291.1, read on the forward strand.
GAAACCAAGATTTGTCACCGATTCCTGAAACAACCGGTTCAGCACTCAGGAGTCCTCTTGAGGAAGTAGACAGCCCTGCTTTTACTTTCATCAGTGTTACTTCAATATATTTGAAACTGGCCTAGTTGACCCCGATCTGCATAAAATTGGGTTATAAACAATAATAGAGAAAGGCAGTGTTTTGCAAAGAAAGGTTATTAAACATTATTCCAGATACTACTCCTTTAAAAAAAAGAATGTGGAAACATTTGCAGCGTTTTCTGTTCCAATATAATATAGTGTGCTGATTTGGGCTGGAATAAAGTTAGTTTCCTTCACAGTAGCTGGTGTGGGGTTATGTTTTGGGTTTGTGCTGGAAACTGTTGGTAATACAGGGGTGTTTTCCTCACTGCTGTGCAGTGCTTATTCAGTGTCAGGGCCTTTTTTGTTTCTCACACCACCCTGCCGCTGAGCGGGCTGGGGGTGCAGGAGAAGTTGGGAGGGGACACAGGGAGGACAGCTGACCCCAAATGACCAAAGGGATGTTCCATGCCGTGTGATGTCATGCTCAGCAATAAACCGAAGGAGGAGGTTGGCAAGGGGGCCACGTACATCAGATTTCATCCAGGTCTTTGTGTGCCTGGTCATCATTCAGGTTGTTATAGACCACCTTCACCATGGCTAATTCTCTGAGATACTGGATTACTTCCATCAGTTTGCTTCATTCGTTTGCTTCGGGAATTTGCCAGTTCTTCCTTGAGGGGATACCTGCCTTTTTTCCAATCTCTTTGTCAATGGCTTTATCCTTACCAAGGCGTCTCAGCTGCCAGGCTTATTTACCCTCTGATAGGTACAGTAGCCTAAGGATATTTGGTAACTAGGGGTAGAAGAAAGAATTGTTGTGGCTACACACAGAGTAGACACAATAAAATAAGAAGTGTCACCCTGAGCCTCCAGAGTCTGGATTTATACTAGCAGAGAACAAGGAAGAGAGCGAGCGAGCAGAAGACTGCCTCAGGAGCTCCGCTGAGCTTTCCAAGAACTACTTTTCTCAAAGCGATAATAAAACGCAGTGTAAGGAAAATCAAATTACTCGTCTCTCCTTTCTGAGAAATGCTGATTCTCAGAAATGAAAGGTGGTTTTCACCTGAAACCCAAACTCCAGCTGCTCAGTATTTTTGGTTCCCAGAAGAGCCATCAGAATTTCTCACATCAGCGGACGGAGATTTTAATCCTACTGTAAGGCAAGAACAAAACTTACGTGGAATTGTTGATGACTGTATTCAGTGCATCAACTACGTCCTGCGTCTTCAGCGTGCTGAAATCCAGCCCAACTGCAGCTCCCTTTGCCTTCATGTGAGCAATGTTGTCAAACTGGTCGGCAAACAGGGGAATCCCAACCATCGGGATCCCATGGTAGATAGCCTCATAGATCCCATTGGTCCCACCATGAGTAATAAAGGCCTTCGTCAAGGGATGGCCTGGAAGAGGGAAGGAGAGGCACGTGTAACAGCAGCTGCGGCAGACTGCGAGCACCACAAACTACCCAGGCAAACGCACTGCTAGAGAAGAGAACAGCCCTGACCTCTGGATCGGCAACAGAGCTTGCGTGCTTAGTTTTCGCATATTCGTATTTATTTTAATGCAAGGTGTGAATTGGCGTATTCCTCTGGACTACCTCAGAGTTACTTTAGCCTTTCTGCTGTTGCAGAAGTTTCTAGTTTTCGCATGCCGCCAGGTTCACAAGAGCCCCCGGCTGCAGCGTTGCTTAGGTCAATCGTTTTGAAGAATGAGCCCTGGATGTTCACTGCAGAGGCCAAATCCAGCTCCAGAGTATGTCTGCTTTGATGTTTGCTCTTGCCTACAGGTCGTTCTTAGCCCTTCCGGACAATTGCCACCGAGCTCTGTAAATCAGAGGCATTGGCTTTAGAGATTCATCTTCATAGCTAAGCTCAAGTCGCTGCCTTTTGAGCTACTGCTCTCCACTCCCCTCAGAGACTGGCTGTATCTTTTGTGGTTCTTCTACAGCCACTCGCCTCAAGGTCAAAACCAAGCTAGAAAATTAAGGCTCCAAGAGCAAATCTCTGCCGCTTAAACTGTGAAACTGCTTGTAGTCACAAGTGTTATGTGGTTCTTTTGCCCGAATAAGGCGTTCTAGTGGAAAAACAAAGAAGGAAACAGCTTTTCCCAGGGGCATAATGCATCCCAGGTAGAGTCAGTCTCACCAAGCAGATCATTTTGGGGGATCCAGTCGTAAATCCTGGTGTTGGAGCCCAGAGTTTCTGGTTTTTTCCCTTTGTACCGCCAGATGACCTTGAACAAAGGAAGAATAAGATAAACACAGTGCATGTGATGTGCTCTTCTGTATTGTTACATGTGATGTAGGGCTTTATGCCTACCAAAGGTATGGATATTCCATACCGTATGACATCACGCTCAGCAATAAACCGAAGGAGGAGGTTGACAGGGGGGTAACGTGCACCTCTTTTTAAGAACACGTACATACCTTTACCCAGTAATTCAAATACCTTTGGCTCCTGTTTAGCTCTTTGATTAGTTATTATGTGCTTATTATAAGAATCACCTTTTGGGTGATTTTGATATTTTGGCCTGTGGACACACCTCTGTGTCATTTGATTCAGAGAAGGGGAAGCGCCAGAACTCCCCGGCTGTGGCACATCCAGCAGAGATGCAGGTGAAAACCAGGCCAGTCCAAATGTAGAAGACTCCCTGAAGGTAACAGGAGTGACAAAAACCAAGGCAAGTTGTTTTAGATTCAAAAGGAAATTCACCTTTTGTGGAAGCTGGCTGAGGGCTCTGGCGATCACATTGCTTTTTTCATCAGTTAGGTTGTAGACCATCGACCCCAGAGAGAATACCACGATGCCGTGCTCCCCTGAGCTCTGAACAAATTCTTCCATTTCCTAGGGGAGACAGAAGACATACCAAGAGTAGTTATGCTCTGGAGATTACACAGAATAAACAGGAGGAGCTAGAGACATGTGTGTGCCTGCAGGGCTGTGATCTTCTTGGCATCACAGAGACATGGTGGGATGGATCGTATGACTAGAGCGTTGGAATGGAAGGATACAGGATGTTCAAGAAGGACAGGCAAGGGAGTTGAGGAGGGAGTGTTGCCCTCTATGTCAATGACTAGCTGGAGTGCGTGGAGCTCCACCTGGGGATGGAAGAGGAGTCAACTGAGAGTTTATGTTTCAGGAGTAAAGAGAGGGCAGGGACAGGTGATGTTATAGTGGGGGTCTTCTACACAGCAGATTAGGCTCTCTGTAGACAGATAGGAGCAGCCTCATGTTTGCAAGCCTTAGTCCTCATGGAGGACTTCAACCACCCCAATTGTTTGTTGGAGGGACAACATAGCAGGGCATAAGAAATCCAGGAGATTCCTGGAATCTGTTGATGATAACTTCTTTCTCCAAATGACAGAGGAGTCAGTGAGGAGAGGTGCTATGATGAACTTTGTTCTCACCAGCAAGGAGAGGCTGGTGGGGAATGTGAAGCTCAAGGGCAGCCTTGGCTGCCATGACCTTGAAATGGTAGAGTTCATGTTCCTTAGGGTGGCCAGGAGGGCACATGGTAAGCTCACTACCCTGGACTTCAGGAGTGCAGACTTTGGCCTCTTCAGAGATCTGCTTGGTAGAGTACCATGAGATAAAGCCCTGGAGGGAAGAGGGGCCCAAGAAATCTGGTTAATATTCAAGGATCACCTCCTCAAAGCTCAGGAACAATGCATCCCAACAAAGAGGAAATTGGGGAAAAAATGACAGGAGGCTGCATGGATGAACAAGGAGCTCCTGGACAAACTCAAACAGAAGAAGGAAGCCCACAGAGGGTGGAAGCAAGGACAGGTAGCCTGGGAGGAATACAGAGAAATTAACCAATCAACCAGGGATCAGGTTAGGAAAGCTAAAACCCTGATGGAGTTAAATCTGGCCAGAGACATCAAGAGCAACAAAAAAAGCATCTATAGGTATGTCAGTGACAAAAGGAAGACTAGGGAAAATGTGGACCCTCTCCAGAAGGAAATGGGAGACCTCGTCACCTGGGATATGGACAGGGCTAAGGTACTCAATGGCTTTTTTGCTTCAGTCTTCACTGGCGAGTGCTCTAGCCATACCACTCACGTTGCAGAAGGCAAAGGGACTGGGAGACTGAAGAACTGCCCACTGCAGGAGAAGATCAGGTTCAAATCCATCTAAGGAACTTGAAGGTGCGTAAGTCCATGGGACCTGATGAGATTCATCCCCGGGTCCTGAGGGAACTGATGGATGAAGTTGTCAAGCCACTATCCATCGTATTTGAGAAGTCGTGGCAGTCCGGTGAAGTTCCTACTGGCTGGAAAAGGGGAAACATAACCCACATTTTCAAAAGGGGAAAAAAGGAAGACCTGAGGAACTACGGGTCGGTCAGTCTCACCTCACCTCTGTGCCCATCAAGATCATGAGCAGATCCTCCTGGAATCTCTGCTAAGGCACGTGGAAAATAAGGAGGTGATTGGTGGCAACCAACATGGCTTCACCAAGGGCAAATCGTGCCTGACAAATTTGGTGGCCTTCTGGGATGACGTTACAGTGTTGGTAGAGCAGAGAAGAGTGCCTGACATCATCTACCTGGACTCGTGCAAAGCATTTCATACTGTCCCGCACAAAATCCTTGTCTCTAAATTGGAGAAGCATGGATTTGATGGATGGACAACTCAGTGGATAAGGAACTGGCTAGGTGGCTGCACTCAGAGTTGCGGTCAACGGCTCAAGTCTTTATCAGGAAGTGGAGTGATAGGATGAGGAGTGATGGTTTAAACTGAAAGAGGGGAGATTTAGATTCAATATTAGGAAGAAATTCTTTAGTGTGAGGATGGTGAGACCCTGGAACAGGTTGTCCAGGGAAGCTGTGGATGCCCCATCCCTGGAGGGGTTCAAGGCCAGGCTGGATGGGGCTTGGAGCAACCTGGTCTGGTGGGAGGTGTCCCTGCCCATGGCAGGGGGGTTGGAACTTGATGATCTTTAAGGTCCCTTCCAACTCCAACCATTCTATGATTCTGTGACTTCTGTGAACAGAGAGCACAACCTTTTTAGCTTATCAAGGAGATGATCATGGTATATGAGCACCTCCACTGACAGAAGGGCATTACAAAGATAGACAGACAGTTTCTCCCCAAGAAGGAGCAGAACAAGTTGAGACAGGTGACAGAAGCTTTGTCTTTTTGAAAGCTACTCAAGCGTTTTCAGGACACGTTTCTTTCAGAGCACAAGCAGCAGGAATGGAACGGGGCACTGGCATGCGAGGGCCATACCTTGTGACACCCTCCCTAGCATAGTCAGTCAAGGTTCTGGATTTTCATGGAACAAGTGCTTTGAATTCCATAGCTCCCGCAGGAAGGGAGAGTGGTGAACACTGATAGGGTTTTTCAGCATCCTGATCGGAGATTCATCAAGAGGATGCTGTCACTTCCGTCAGCTAGTTCTCTATTTCTTGCAACACAGCACGTGTTGCTAAACAGATTTTCTACAAATCAGCGCAATAGGTCTTCCTGTTCTTTTTTTTTTTAAGTTAGTGTCATGTGAAATGGATCAATAGCATCCAAAAGAGAATGGTTATCCATTTGCCCCAACTCAACCCCAGCTACAGGGGAGTGGGAAGGGTTGGAAGGTTTCCTGTAGTATAGGACTTGCACTGAAAATACCTCGCCTCCTTTAAGGCCCCTACAGGACTGATAACCTAGACCAGAGCTTGTTGTGCTGCCATCATCAGTGTCTGGGAGCTTCAGACTCCACCTGAGCATTGCCAGTCACAGCAGAGACCAGGCTGGAGATGCTGAGTATTTTACTCCCTTGAAGATGTCTTAAACTGGGGCAACAGTAGAAAAAGTGTTTACCACCCGTCTCTTCCTGCAAATCCTGACTCCATTTTGTCTAAAGAATCTGTCCTGTCACAGTGCCTTTTTGCTCTGGGTGTCTCAATGGTATAATGGGCAGCAAGTCTGGATCTTAGAATTAAATCTTACAGTTCAGTGCTCTGAGGTAGCACCTATTTTTCCTAAAACAAGCACTGTATTCCCTCCTGCTGAACACAGCTATCCTCTTTTAAGACAGCAGGCTCTGAGCCCAGACCTCAGTTTGCGCCATACGGGCAGATTGCTAAATAGCTCTGTGCTCCCCACCGGCGGGAGAGCATCTTCTTGAAGAGCAAGCTTCCTCAGGACATGGCTTGCGTGGGCGATCAGGGAGAGGAAACCGTTTTTGTTCTGCTGGGCAATCCCGCCGATGGCAGAGCAAAGTCGGGATACCTTTGGTAACGGCTTGGCAGGCTGACAGTGAAGTCCTCCAACAAACTCAAAGTTGGGCAGGAAAGGGCGTGGAAATTCAAAGTCCCAGTACGTTCTGATTAACCATATCTCCGCTTTCCCCATCGTCTCACACAGGGTTGTGGGCCTTCCTATGGAGAAGGTACAAGGGGTTTTACAACACACGCAGGAGTGGCTTGCTTTGCTCGAGATTGCGAAATAGGAGCCTTACCTTTGTCTTTTGGCACTCCCAGTCAGTGCAGTCTGTCAAATCATGCATGAAATGAAAACGTGGACAAATTCAGACCTATTCCTTGCCCAGTCCTGTGGCAGGTTGCCACAAACAAGGCAATACAATGTTTAAAAGGTTTTTGAACCTTTGGGATGAATTTAGAGCAGTACAGGAGTAAGTGCAAAGCATTTAGTTTCTGTGATACAGAAGCGCAATTCTTGTACCCCCAAAAGACATCATCACCTGTGCTTGTAGTAAAAACACACTTTGGGGAAGAGAACAATCACAGAAAATTTCGTTCTAAATAAAAAACAAAGGAATCACAAAGCGATGAGCACCAATCAGGGAGGAGGAAGGATTTTGAACAAAATTCTGTGGGATTTTTCAAATGGTGACTCAGTCAGAGGCTGCTCAGAGTACAGTAACAGACAGGTACAGCCATCCCAGGTTCTTCTGGGGACTGGGTCAACCTCTTCTGACACGTACTGGGAAAATTTGGCCAAATCCATAGTCATTTTGTGCAAAATTAGACATCTCTAGAAATCCACCTATAGAAAAACATCCAGTGAGTAAAACTGTGTTAGAACTTCCCATTTGGAAAAATAAATATTCTCAGGCACACGTTGCAAATTGTCTTTGCCGTATTTTCCCCCCAAAGTGGAACTGGGGAGTAAAAAGGTTGGAAGTGTTGGTAAATGATTGTCCAAAGCCAGCCAATGCAAGCAGGAACCAAGCAAAATAAGCAGCAACACAAAAATGATCTGTAGGGCATCTTCTTATGCTGCTTCATCAGCGTTGTAATTTGCACCAGTAATTTTTACTTAATAAGTGAGAAATACTCTTTACTAAGTAAGCAAGAAATACTCTTTACTAAATAATAACTTTACTAAATAATAACAATATTCTTTACTAGAATAAATAAAGTCAGTTACAAAGTTACTAGAGTGAAAATTAAGCCTGTGTTACCAGTAGAGGGATATAAAGGTGTAATTAAGTCTCACGTGGTATTAAAAAAAAAAATAATCCAGGGAAAAGGGCCTAGTTTGCAGAGCACAGAGGTGTTCTTGGGAAATGCAGGAAGAGATTGGAGGACAGCAGAATAGATGTCCTTGTGCTTGCTGTTCACTCGTTATCTGCTGAAACATAGTTATTCTGTATAAAATTCAAAGTCCATTGAGCTGAAAGGTCTCTTTAATAGACTTTGAATCAAGCCTGAATCGTACTTGGTTGGAACAAAAGTTTCAGGCGTGTATGCAGTTGAAGGAGACTATTTCAAACTCTGAATGGTGGATGAAGGGGAAAGGTGAGAGTTCTTAGCATTAATTACTGGAGAATATGAACTCAGGCTTAGCATCCTGTACTACATAGCATTGCAAGATGATGCCTCCAGACGATGCGTGCAGTGTGAACGAGGGATGCTTTTTTGCTCTGCAGCTGTCCAGAGACAGCCAGTATTTCTAGTTACAAGAGGTTTAACTCCATCTCTGTGTTGTCAATGGAGCTGTCTCCAGTGCCTTACACGTAATTAAGGAATGATTTTGCCCTCCAGCCTTTATCTGCTACCATCCTAATTGTAGAAGGGCCTGTCAGCAAGATGAAGAGGCAACAACTGTCCTCTGAAAGCACCGAAATGGGCATACAGCTCACTGCAAGTGCTCACCAGCAGGTATCATCATTAACAAAAATTAGAACTACGTGCTCTAAAGGTCCTCAGGAGGAACTAGAGCAAAACTGCAGTAGTGTCTGTTAGACGAGACCAAACCCAAAAGGGAAAGCACAGCCTCCATGTGACCAAAACAGGACTACCATCTCTGCTGGCCATTGAGAAAGAGCATTCCGAGACAACAGCATGGAGCTCCCAAAACGTTCAAAAGGTACAACCTATGCAAGAGGAGAAACCACTCAACCTGCCTTACCTAGGATGTTACTGTAGTACCCATCCAATTCATCTTGCCAAAACTTCAAGAAAAATAAATCCATGTAAAGGTAAAAGAGGAAGTTCTGTAGTCTTTCCACAAAGGACATACGGTCTGTCAGCTCCACTGTGCTAGCAGGCACGTAAGAAGGTGGGGATGGGAGCCCACCACACAGCCGCTCTGCCACATTCCCAGCGGAGAAGCGGATGCTGTAGACAAAGGGGATTGCAAGGATTTCTGCTACAAGCTCCCCACCTATAGCCAGGGGGTCAGCAATCAGAACATCAAACTTGGCCTGCTGCAGCTTTGCTATCAGCTGAGGATTCATCACCAAGGTGTCACAGGTCTGCTTTGACATATTGGTAAAGACCTCCAGGTCCTCTTTCATCTTCCACATGACCTCCCAGGGGAAGAGATTAGGGATCTCGTTCATCCAGAAATTGAGGAAGTCTTCCATGACGGTGTCCAGGGTCTTCTGGGTAAAGGGGACTTGCAAGACCTCAAAGGTGAAGGGGGAGGAGGTGTCATGGTAGTTGATGAGCAGATTGCTTGAGGGCACCAGCACGGTCACTTCATGACCCCGGAGAACGAGCTCTTCCAGCAGCACTTTCACATTGATCCAGTGACTTGCATCAGTGGGCCAGACCACCACCTTCCCACAAAAGCCAGTGCTCCAGCAGCACGCATAGGCCCAGAGCAGCCAGGGGAACCTTGACCCCATCATCTCGGCAGTCCAGGTACGACTCTGGTCTGACCAAGCTGGAAGCAGCTTACTGCTCCAGTGTGCAAACACTTCAGAGCCAGCCAATAAAAGTGAGATCCACTTGGTGCCAGGGTTGGCAAGAGGGCACGTCAGAACACAAAACAACACTCATGGGAGGACTGGGCAAGCAGCAAATCCCGTCCTGGAGCCTCCTGCAGAGCCACGGCTGGTCTTGAAGTGATGGCAGCTCCCGTTTCTGCTCACCACAAAGTGCATTTTGCAGCATGCGAGGATCAGAAGCCCTTTCCCCGTGTGGTGGTTTAATCTTGACAGGCAGCTAAGCACCACAGAGCCTCTCGCTCCCCCAGGGTAGGAGGGGAAAAGAATCAGAAGGGCGCGAGTTAGAATACTCGCGGGCTGAGACAGAGACAGCTTAATGAGTAAAAACCAAAAAATAAAACCAAAAAAAAAACCCCAAGTGGCGCAATAAGGAAATTGCTCAACACCAGCCAGTCCCTGAGCAACAGCAGCCCTGGCAAACTGTCCCTCCCCACCCTCCCACCCCCCTCGCAGCTTGTTTTGCTGAGCACATCACGTGCGATTTAAGAAACATATAGACATGGTACTTCAGGGCATGCTCTAGTGCCTGAGATTGTTGGTTTGTGTCTGTTTGGGGGGGGGGTGTGTGTGTGTGTGTGGGTTTGTTTGTTT
>VXAK01025292.1:0-23349 GCA_013399435.1 Arenaria interpres
TTCCAGCCACCAGGGACTTTACCAGGGTCATGAACCTGATTTTCTCTTGTAGTGGAACTGGCTTTGCTCCCCTAGTCACTGTCTTGCCGTCCATCCACTTGAGAGGTGTGGGAAGAGAGGTTGCCAGTGAAGACTGAGGTGAAAATGTCGTTGAGTACCTCAGCCTTCTCCTCATCCATTGCCAGCAGTTTGCGAGTTGTGTTCATCAGGGGAGATATGCTTTCTTTGGCTTTCCTTTTCTTGTTGACATACCTGTAGAAGCCCTTCTTGTTATCCCTGGTGTCCCTTGCCAGGTTCAGCTCCAGCCACACCTTGGCCTTCCTGACCCCATCCCTACACAACCAGTCAGCACCCCTCTATTCTTCCCAGGATACCTGTCTCTGTGAAATCTTTGTTGCAGATGTTTCCACAAACCATGGGAAACTGAAATTCTCTATCATGTGCGTTTAGGCATGTCATTTTCCAGGGAAAAATCTGACATAATAGCATCATGTTTTTGACTTATTCTGCCAGTGTCCACCATGGTAATGACTTCTTGTGGACACATGATTTATACATCCAATTCAATCACATGAGCAATCCTATAAAAGGTGCATATTTTCATAAAAGTCTAATAGGGGTAAAAATCTCATAGGGCATTTTAGCATGAAACTGGAAAATGAGTTGCTCTAGATATGTAATCTCTTCTGCTGAAGTCATCATAACTGTTCTGTGGGATCATGAATGACTATATCTTTAGGAAATTACATTTTATGCATTTAGGAAGGTGATGTCTAAGGAGATAGAAAGTAAATGGCTGTGTAAAATAACATGTAGATTTTTGAAGGAACTATAAAATATTAGCCCTTTGAGTAGGAAAGACCTGTTTATCATGTTATCGGGTCGTGTCCAGGATAAAGTGTTTCAGTAATCCTTCTATCATACTTTAAATATCTCAAGCTGTAGCGCTTTTAAAAGTACTTCCTTTGAAAAATTTTTAAGCCGTACCCACCAATTGCTAGTTGGCATAAGTGAAGTTCTAACAGTGAGAAACATCTTTCTGATATGTATCAAATTGATTTCTGTTTGCTTGAAAGAGGTTATATGCCCTAGCAATTTTCACATTTTCTATACATGGAGCATAGATTTTTATGCAGAATATAAAAAATGGCCAAAAATACATCAAAACATTTCTATTAATTCATGAAATTAAGAAAACCTTTTTACATTTTCTCCTGTCACTGATTCCATTTGCTTTATTACTTTTAGCCTCTAGCCCACAAACTTGGTGGCACAATCAACAAACCCCTTAGTGGCTGTTTCATCTCTGCTCTATTTGATTTCTCCACTCTGAGTAAATGATTAAGTTTTCATGCATTGGTTCAACCAAAATCTATGTTCACTCAACCACATCCTTTATTGATTACTTCTACTGCAAACAGTAGGCCAAGTGTGATATACATAATTGGACAGTTGTCAGGGGATGTGGGTGTTAACAGTCCTGTTTTCCCAATTGGAAACTGGAATCACCTTGATACACAAATATTCTGCACTGTTTCATTCTCATTCCTTGGACCGAGGAGTCCTTTTCCTCAGAATATATGTTTTTAACTCTCAAAGGTCTGGTTGAATGGATTTAATGATTATACCATATAATATGCTCTTCAAGTTGCACCTGTGCACTGCATATAGAAAACTAGAAAAACTGGAATTAATATTTGTCTAACACTTTAACCTTGTCCTTTAACTTATATAAATCATATGCTGTATTTCTGTGGGGAAACATTTTATTTTCTCTTCTTAGAAAAAAAAAATAGGTTTAAAAAAGTGTGTTTCTATTTCTAAAATTTAGAAGCCTTCTGACATTTGGCAAATGTTTACAGTAGAGTATATTTAATATTCTCATGATACTAAAATACTTAAATTAGTAAACTTTAGTAAATCCAATTCTGCTTACTGACAAGTAAGCTTTACAGGAGCATGTTTTGAGCGTGTTAGTTTGCAGTGGTTTAGCATCCTTTTGTAGCAATCTAGCTCATCTCGGTCACATATAGATAATCACTGCAATATTGTAAATTTACAGCTGTGCTTTGCTGTGTTTCCTGTTCTGTGGCAGGCGCTACCCTGGTATAATTACACTGATATCATAAGACAGGGAATTGCAGACTTCTGCCAGATTTTGAAAGCACATATCCCTATATATAGTTCATAATAAAAACCGTGATGTAAATAAATCCCAGCCAGCTATTTGCTGTAGGAATATAACTTGAAGGTGTTTTAAAATGGTGAGAAAATAAATCAAAATTCTTTATCACTTACAGGAACGTCTATTTCTGTGAGTTTCTTAATTAAGACTGGATTGCTTGGTGGCTTGACATTTAGCATGCTACACTCCTACATTAGTGACTCAAGTTCATGGCTAATATTGAGGTCAGCTGCAGTAACACTTCAGCCTTAAAGGGAAAAAGAGCACAGTGCCTTACTCGCAAGCAAACCCAGATGTCTATCTTATATCTTGTAATCATACTGCAGAGATCTTATATTGTTAATATGGCCAGCTTTATTAAAAAAAAGGAAATCTGCAAATGTTATTGTCAAAGTACGTTAGCCAATTTTCAGCTTAGACGCAGCTGTGACCTCAGGTTGCTCTGATCACACTGGGATTTGGGGGTGACACCTGCAATCCACGGTTTATAGGTTTGCTTGTGTGACTCCAGCAACCTTTGATCCTCCCAGTCAAAGTGCAGCATTACACTCAGGGAAAGGCTGTCATCCCAGAGCTAAGAGACAGGGACATTATGGAGCTGCTGCTGCACCACCAGGGTTCTAGAGCATGAAATGACAGCTCTGAATGCCAGGAGAACAAAAAAGTCTCGCTGAAATACTAGCCTTCTTAACATTTTCCCCTATTTTGTCAGGATGTGAAAATGTTATCAGCTGCTCAGCAGAAAAAATATTTAAAAAATTGGAACTCCACTCCAAAACCCTTTTAAAATCATCATCTGCATTTTCTTTCTTGGCCTTAGAATATGGCACAATATTCTGAAGAAGAATCTTGGCTTATTTCACTCAAAGCATCCAGTTCTGTCCTCAGAGGTTCTGTGTGGACGAGTCCCATTGGTCTCAGCACAGGTAGTACCTAGACAACCACCTTGGAAATAAAGTCCAGTCACGGATGAGTCACCACACAGTGAAGTTAGTTCAGAACAGGGGGATAGATCTTCAGTGTTTTGAGAAGCCATGTGAGTGAATATTTAATTTTGTCCCTGTCTTTTGCTTCAGTCAGGGAAAGGCTGCTGAAACTACTGAGTACTTGGGAGAGTTTATGAAGGCTGCTGAGAACGCTCATCTAAGCCAAAGCCTGGTGGATGCATGCGTATTAATTGGGAATATTTACAATGAAAGAGTAAGTACTGGTTGTAGTAATGATGTCAAACAATTGCATTTGATTCATGGTAAAAATCTGGTTTTGTATATGAGATGACCCAGAAGAATTTGATCCAGGTGTTGTATCTTACAAGAGTTACCAAAGGAGAAAATACTGTGTGACTAATTAAAACAATCCTTAAGTTATTGGGAAAGGTGAAAATTTCACAGCGTATCTATCACACAGGGTTTTATTCTAGAGTCGGTGAGTAAAAGCTCTGAATTCAGATCATGACAAATTTTCAGTGTTGTGAAAAACCTGCATCCAAATCACTGTTGGGGCCACATATGCCCATAGAGATTCATCAGTTAACACAAATGAAATTTTATTGTGCTACATATTGAAATTTTACCTTTTTTAAAATGAATGTGTGCTACATTGCATATTAAGAAGCAGTTTTTAATCTTAGCTTGATTTCTTCTCTGCATTCTCTCAGCTAAATTTATGACATGGGTGCTAGTAGCAAATAATTTGGCAAAGGTCTGTGTTGTTAGTGGAAGGGCTTTCTCTTCTATATGCCTTCATCCAGCCTGGATGGCTTTGATTTGGCCTGAATCATTGAATGAATTGGCCTTGAATTCAACAGATAGGCAGTGACAGACAATATTAAGGTAGAGTTAATTAAGAAACTCCCTTTGTCGTAGTTTCTAAGGTCTTTTGAGATACTTCTTTCTGACCCATGTGCCACTCTCTCAATTGTACCTCTGGGGTGGACTCTGCAAAGGCAGCAGTTCTGTTGGCTGTCCCTTATCACATCTAGGGATGCAGCACTTGCACTGCAGTACTGCTTGGTTTTTGAAAGCAGAAGAGTTAAAAGCATTAGCAAAGAAGTGAGAGATTCATGCCGAGCTCGTTAACACCTGTTTTAGAGCTGGAATGCTACATGAAATTCTTTAGACACAATAAGTAATGAATTCATTCTGCAGACTGGACAATGTGGAAATTAGGAAACATTCTCACTGCGAACAAAGAAACAATAGAAATATCCTTTCTAAATCACCTTTTCTATCTTCTGTTGCCTGTTTTTTGTCAGGATTTATTTTCTATGTGTAATGTGTTGAATAAGATACTTGCCCCTCTTTACCTACACTACCCCCAAATGCCCCCCTCTTTTTTTTTCCTTGATTCCTCCTACAGAGAACTCCCTCTACCAAAGTTGGTGGCTCATTTCTGTTTCATAAGCAGTAGAAACATTTCTTACTGTGTAATCTCTAAATTAGCCCAAGAGCCTTCTATTTACATATGTTCTTAGCATAAATGCTGGATTTCCCATTGAAAAAGAAGTTTTAAAGTCTCTAAGAACTTGCTGAACTAACTTTAAAATAGATCTGAAACTTAGAAGAAAGTAGGGTAATGTGATGTGGTGCTTAAGTATTCTCCTCCAAATTTGAAAAATAATTAACTAAGTTCTTACTAACTACTTTTCTGTTTCACTGTTTCTACCACCATTGCTAATAATTTGATGGAAAGTGGTATTTTAAGAATTAACCTCTTTATGGTTATTTTCTAAATTCACGTTCTCAATTCGGAATTTACTACCATGAACTGGGGTAATGGTATAGAAAGGAAGAAAGGTAGTAAGGCTTAATCTTATTAACTTACATAAAATATGTAATTTAAATATATTAAAAAATCCCTTAAAGTTTTACAATTCCCTATTTTCTATACCATTTTTTCTGCAAGGTCAGCAATGTTTACCAAAACTGAGTCTAAATTAACATTTCCTCTCTTGGATCACTGCCTGCTTGGTGTCAGCTGTCACCGCTGGTATTCTTTAAGTTAAGTCATTATTAGGGTATTTTTATTCAAGTCTGTACTTCCCCCAGTGATACGATTTGCAGTAGTACTGTCCTTCTCACAGAATTAAAGATATCTCTCTTTATATCCAGATCTATCCTTGGGGACCTTTAGTAAACCAGAGATACAACTTTCACTGTTCTTCCCAAAGTGACTTTGACCAAATTCTCTTTGTTTCATCCACGCTGTTGCTCTATCTTTAAAATTCTGTCATGTCCCTAGTCCATCACCATCACTGTCTGTCTTTAATGTTGTACACTCAGTTCCTTCTTTCTAGTCATGATTGTTTTACCGATATGTTTCTTGTTTCTTCAAATGCCTGGTTTTGTGTTACATGCAAGTATTAGGTCTAATTTCTCCCAGTTTGTTGAGCAAGTGGCTTACTTCATATCCAAACTCTGACGGACTTAGCATGACACACTCTCTCATTTCTCATTTCACCTTTCTTAAGTTTCTTAGTCTGATTTGCTGCATTTGTCTCACTAGTCGTATCACTTAACCTATTATAGTTCTCATGAGTATGGTAGGTAGATGTTTCTGCTATTATCTATTATCCTACTGCTAATTGTTCTTTATTCATTGCTGTGTCCTCATAGGCCTAGTTCTGCTCTCCTGCTGCATTAAACAAAGGCTAAAGACTACCTGAATTTCTATTGCTCTTTTCTCCTTTTTTAGTTACAGGCACATTTTAGGAGCCATACAAATCTTGATCCCAAAAAGTGGTATCAAGTGCAACAGGTATCAACTGGAGTCTCTCTATGGAGAAGGGAATGTCAGTCTTAATAAATCAAGCTGAGAGTGAAAGGACGACTCTGAAAACGTTTTCAGTCAGGAAGTTTGTGCCGTTGGGGCAGCAGAATTCCTCACCAATGGGAGAACTGGAAGGCATCTATAAGGCAGACTATAATTAGTGTGAATAATAGAAACTGGCACAAGAAGTTTGTCTAGCTCTGACGATAGCCAGAACTAATTTCCTCAGAGTAAGGTAAAGGATGAACAGTTCCATAATAACTTGCTCCCAGGAAGACCTTTTTTGGCCTTGTCTTCTTTGTTCTTTTTTTTTTTTTNGCCTTTTCTTGTTTTTTTTTTTTTTTTTTTTTTTTTTATCACAAGGATGTCCAGTTTTCTTCTGAGTAGGTTTATGATCAAGATTATCACCATAAATGATCCATTAAGAAGAGAGAGTTACCTGTAATTATTTTAAAATTTCTTGCTTTTTAGTTATATTCAGTTCTTCCCTATTCTTCTATTATAGGTGGTAGCAATTTTCAGTCTGTTCCTGGTTTATATTTGCTGTTTGGCATATATTTACTTTGTGCAATTTTATTACTGTACTGTTTATTTACATAGATTGTATCTCCTGTAGCTTTCTCCACTGCGTTCTTGATGCATCCTAATATTTTGTTTGACTTCACTAGATATTAGAGCTCTTTGCATTTAGGAGAAGCCACTGCAGAGCTGCCCGTGTTATTTCAAGGCCACCTTCCTGAGCCTGAGTTAATTAGAACCCACTAAAAGTTACAAATAGTTTAGGCAGTATGAGTTACCTCTCATTTTCTAAAGAATCAGTTTCATTTGTTATGACATAACCACTCAGGTAGTGTTATTAGATATTAGACAGCACTGATACTAGAGCATAAAGTAATTGCACATGTACAATACCAACACAAAATGTACTACCTTTCAAGCCTGGATTATACTACCTAATTTTAATGGGAGATGGAATTTGTTTTCCAGCAATTCAATCTCTTTCTCTTTGGATTTCTCCAAAAAATATTTTTATGCTCTCTTTAGGTCTACTGATATGCTACTTTTTAAATTGGAAGCTTGCTCCTGAAACTCCTCTTTTGACTCCATTTCTGATGGCAACTCAAAGTAGCTCTGTGGCAAAGAAGTTGAGGAATTTTCTTTATAGATCTCACATAAAAAATAGTTCTTGTTTTACTTTTTTTAATTCCTCTTTATGTATTACCTACTATAGTTTGTACTCCTTTTTACTGGATTCATGACTACTGGATTTCTGTATTCTGCAGGATAAAGAGATAAATTATTTGGGTTTTCTATTTGGCAACAGTTGGCTTATATTCCTTCGACTGTTTCTCTTTTTGTGATATCCCTGGCATTTAGTATACCCCTCTTCCCCCATAAATCTGTAGGTTTTAATTTCTTTTCTGTGCTTTAGGTCCATGGTTTCATTATCCTTTTTTTTCCATTTTTAAGATTTCTGTTCTCAAATTGAGTATCACAATAGTAAATTGGAACCTTTACTCCCACAGATGTGTTAAACTGAATGAAACAATAGTGATAATTTCTAAATGGCCTGGCCAGAATCAGTATTAATACTTAGCATTGGTATACTTAGATTCGTGTGTTCAAAATACTACACAGACAATCTAAAAACAATTTAGTTCCTGAGAAAGTTATGAGCAGTGTTATCTGGATTTTAGAGGTTAGGAAACAGCAAGGGAGAGTGATTTGCTTAATACCACACCATGAGTCATTCTGCGGGCTGGCCTCTCAGGTGCAGCATCTCTGAGGTGCCAGAGGAGCAGGCTCTAAAGTCAAGGTAAAATACAAGTGACTACAAGTAGTTTTTACAATTCTTTTCTTTTTTTTGTTTTCTTTACAAGGGGAAGTATAATGAAGCATTTGAATATTTCAGTCGGGCTTCTGAGGCTGCAAAAACTTTAAATAATTTGCCCTTAGTGGAAGAAACAAAGACTTATTATGGCATTGCGAAGGCTCATAAACTGATGGTGGCATTTAACAGCCGTATAGAAGCAGAAGATCCCGTCAGCCTCAAGTACCTGCTGGCATGGAAGGAGAAGAGAAGTGACATGTGCACTGACCCTCTTACAGTCGGTAAGACATTGGTTATGAAACACATTAGTGCTGTATTGTCCTCAACGGTTAAGTCGTTTTTCTTGTAGAGTTTTATTAAATTATTTCCTGCGTTTAATTCTCCTACAGAATGGAGGTTAGATTTACCCCTTTGTGTGCTTATTTTAAAGGCTGAATTAAATAGGTTTAAATACAATATAGCGGGGAGAAACAGATAGTAGTAGTTGCAATGAATGGTAACTTACTTTTTGCAGCCCTATTTTCCGCAACATAATAGTTGCAAGCAAAGAGTGATGTATGAGTTTAGTTAAATATCATTATTTTAATCTTTAAAGAAAACAATAATAATTTTCATTTGCAGACAGTTTTTCAAGTGCATCCAAAAGTAAGTTCCCTGTTACTAAAAGTAAGAAGTGATTTCTGCTTGACATAGTGGACATAGTTCTGAATTCAGAAGAACATGCTGTTTTATTTTTGGCATCCTTATACTTGACGTTGGAGGGGAAGAAAAAAAAAAAGCAACTCTGTGATTTCTTCTTTGTGTTTCCTTGTCTCAGATAAAAGGGTAGAGGAGGACTTTATGTGGAGTAGATCTCTTTCTTCAGGGGTTAAATTTTCTTTAGTTTTTTTCCCCTGTGCAGTATGTCAATACGAGACAAACTGAATTATGCATTATCCCCGAGTATTGATAGTATTAAATTGTATTGTACTGGGGAATGAAGAGGAATAAACCTACTCCACCTTAAAACTTCCCTCTCTGCGTTCCTGTGGAGAATGTGAGTCTGGATAAATGGCAGCTGGGGCAAAGTCATGATATGGGACTTTAGAGTTTACTGTGTCCGAATTCCCTTGGTTATCATACTCTTAAAGACAAAAAACTGCTTGTTTGCTGTTTTCTTGTGTATCTTTTCCTTTCATAGAATTGGAACAATTAAGTATAACTTCAGTTGTGAATTTTATATATAAAATAAGTGGTTAATGGCCTGGTAATTGAAGATGTTAGTGGTTTAACAGAAGCCAGGATACCAGAGGCAACACTGGAAGCAACTGAGAATCGTGGAACAAGGACATTCGTTGGCATGCTGAAGAGATAACAAATTAGATAGCACTCTGTTTAGAGTTCCAGTGATGGTAACAGGGCAGTTCTTTCTCAACGATAATGCATTTCTTTTTCAATGTCTGTATGTATTTTTATGATAGTTTGCCTCAGTAAGGGAGCACCCAGCACACTCCCAAACAGATTTGGTAGGCTGGCAGAGTTAATCGGGTGCATGTCTCCTGCAAGGGATAGTAAGTTTCTAGACCTGTAGTGCAGATGCAACGGTGAAAGAATCCAATGTCAAACAATTTTATATGCATTTCATATGAGGATCATTAGCTGTAGGTGATGTAAATGAGAAGCCAAGAAAAATTGACAATGGCAACAGCAAAAAAGCAGGAGCCCCAAAGAGATAGGATGACTTTTGTATGTTCAACATGTATTTTACTTCCTGTACCTAAAGAGGTTTTCTGTTCGGTTTTTACACATTGCTTTCTGCAGCCAGTTGTGAAACCCACATATATCCTGAAATGATACGGGCCCCTTTAAGCTCAGGCTTCATGCTCCTCTTTAACAGCACTTCAGGGATAAAAAGAGTATGATTAGAGAAGCCCTTTATGTCCTGGCAAGCGTGGTACCAGAAACAAGTTTTGCCTGCTGAGATTCTCTTCCTTCAGTATTTCTGCCTAGTTTACCCTCTGTTACTTTCAGTATTACAGTTTTCATTTTAGTTGCAGTTAACTCCAGGAACCCTGTGGCTACTGCATATTTAGCAGCTCTTCCAGTTCAATATCGTTCTTCTCATTAGTGCTCCAAGCTTACTCTCATGATACCCAGATTACATCCAGGAAAACATAGTGTCACACTGTCAGCACAATCTGTAACATTCTTCATGTTTTGCGTGCCAAATCGCTCGTTAGTGCTGGCATTACATTTTTAATATCTTTGTCTGGCAAAACATGACCTGGCACCAATTCAGTATTAGGATTCACTGGCTTGGAGTTTCAGGTACAGCTTTTATCCTACCTTCCAGCAGAATTTCTTTGCATCCTATGATGGACTCATCACTTTGGAAATTCCTGCTGTGATAATAGAACAGTATTTCTAGCTCTTTCAAACAGCTCAACATTGATAATCTACTAGATTTTTCTTAGCCTTTTTGAGGATAAAACAGCTAAAGACAAGATAAAATGGTAGTTCTTAATCCGCAGGGGAATTTAATGAAAGGAAAAAGGAAGGTAATAAGTTTTTATTTCTAACTGTTCTGACTGAATAATTTTTCTGTGACATAGTTTCTATATTCTTAGGCAAAAGAAATACTTAGGCTAGTAGAAGAACAATGACATTTAAATTCAAGTACTGCCACACACCTTATGTCTTTCAAGCAAGGCTTATTTTCTAAATCAATCATTTCAATAACCTGACGGGAAGAACCATTAATTACTCAATTTACCTCAACATTTATTAATAAAATGGATGTTTTGACCAAAATTGTCATGGACAAAAGGGACAGGATTGTCAGAAAACAGTGTTTATAAATGCAAAGGAGAACGTGTTTCTATCTGCTCCAAGTGACTCAGTCACCTGACTTCACTTACAAGAGAGTTATTTATGCCAATGTGAGATGCCACTGTAAGAACAAATATGTTTTTACTGATCTTTTTATGTTTAGTTAAACATATAAAAAATATTTATCAGTAGAATCAGAAGGCAAAAAGGCTTGTGACTCTACATTCAAGCCTAAAAAGGAACCCACAGCTTGACTAACATTGATGAGAAAATATTTCACAGTTTTTTCAATAAATAAACTGACTTGCTGCCTTCTAGAAGGGAGAATACTAATTAAAGGTGCTGAAGGAAGGGAAATTTTTGAGCAGATTTTGGATATTGATTATATGAAATGCTGACCAGGAATTGTGTTTTTTGTGAGCCTGGCAGCTTTCAGTCCAGGTCATTGCATCTGGCAAAACTGTGCCCCAGCAACAGACCTTGGATGCTTGAAATTTTCTAAGCACTTAAAATGTATTGTTTTCCTCATACTAAAAAACCTTCAGTTGTTTTCTTGAGAAATGCTATATGCTTTAGACCACATTTTACATTTGTATTTCTTGACTTTGGAAAACTTTCCAAAATTGACACATTTTACTGTAGGTTTTCTGTGGTTTTGTTCTGTTTTTTATAATAGTTACAAATGCACCATAAATGATTGTCTTACCCATAACATCAATTGTGAAGACTTATGATCAATGGAACGATCTCGTACCATCAACTTCAGCATGGTCAGGACTATTTCTAGCATTCTGCACCTTAGCAGTCTTCAATGGGATTTAAAATGCATGCACCAGCTAAAACTATATCTTGGAAAATACAATCCAATGAGCTTTTTTTCTTACTCCCAAATATGTAGGTCCTCAACAGTCTTTCTCCAGCTCCCTCACATAGATGTAGGGAAGGGTAGATTCCATACAATGTGTCCTTTTTTGTTGTGTAAAAAGCCAAATCATTAACCTACCAATTCACATTTTTAAAAGCTTCTGAAGGTGTTTTATAGTCATTTTCCTGTAAAAGATGTGGCTAGCACAAAATTGTCAAAATGTTGAAGAACAGGGATCTTACAAGGTGCATTCATATTGAGTTTGTGTGTGACTTTGTCATTCACTAATAAAAGGATTATCCCTAAAGAATGGTAAAGTCAGAAGTGAGATACAAGATCAAAGATTACACTAAACAAATTCTGTTAACATTTCTCTACTGTAACTTACCACAGCCATGTAATTTATGGGCCGTTTTGGTAATAGTGTCCAAGAGTAGAACAGTCTCCTTCACAATGTGATAAATTGCTTTTTTACTGACTCCTCTTTCTGAAGTACACTAATTCCAGGAAAAATTCTAACATTACAAATCCTGTCTTTCCTCCATTAATAAATCACATTAGTTACCTCAAATGCATGCTAATAAAACTGTTATGTCGTGGCACTGTAACCAAAATGCTTGACTGTACTTTAGCAAATCAAAACCAATCTTCATCAGGAATGTGCATTATAAATTATACTTTGTATTTGCCCAGTAAGTCTTCATCAGTGGTTGCAGATTTTTTCATCTGAGAACATTTAAGAGAAAGAAAGGGTATGGTGCACTGATCAAAACTACAAAAGTAGGAAGTCTTTGTCCCTTACACAGCTGTACATCCTTAAAATAGTTCCTACATGATGCCAGCGGAGAGGCAAAGTTGTGTCAGCAGGTTCCTTTCACTGCGTATTTCGTATCCAAAACTGTCATAGATTTTGGCGTATCACGATACCGATGTGGGACTGCTGGAGTTGTGCACGTGTGTGCGCTCCCTCAAAGCCACCGTTTGTGTGTCTGTTAGATTGTTTAGCTCATTTACTATTTAATAAGTTCTGTTGCAGTTAGCATGTACAGAAGGCAAATATATAGGCTTGTATGATGACTGAAATTAGTATGCAGTCTTAATATTTTCTTTTGACATGTTTCTTCTTGATAGTATATTAGTGGGTTTTGTAACTAACTTATTGAGTAATGATAATTAAATGTAAATGCAGTCACTGACAAAGCAGATAGAATGGATTTGAACAGGCCAAACTGATTTTCTTCTCAATCACTGCTGTAAAAAAGATGGGAATGATTCAAACCTTCTTTTTGGGAGGCAGAGAGGATACCTTCTGGGCCCCTCCTCACTCTCAGCAGTGTGTTCACTGTGCCAGAGTCTGGAGGTAGGATCTGTAACAGACTCTGCTTCAAGCTCTATATCCTCACGATTTATGTCAATAGTGACTTGTTTAATTTCAGAATACATTGTTAATATGACCAAAAAATAATGAGAAATAGAAAGGATTTTAGAGACAGGTGTTAGGTGTTTTCTTAGAAATACAATTGAATATGAAATAAGGGAATTATACACTGGTTCACACTTGTTATTCTTGTTAAATAAAAACTATGATTTTAATGTTTTTAAATTGTAGAAAGGAAGTGTGTGACCAAGTACGGACTTCAAGGCTGTCCCTGTGCCAGAGGCACAAAGGCTCACTTCTTAATAAGCATGTTGCAAAAGCAGCTCAAATGCTTCAGTGTCTCCTACTGAAATTCACAGGATGCCTTCTGCGCGTTTTTGTGGGGTCTATCAAATAGAATAATTTGCTCACTTCTGGAAAATTGCTGTGGCTAGAAATGCCAAAATATATGCATTCAGGAAAAACATTAGCAAGAAAAAAAAAAAAGGTTAGAGGTGGTTCTGTCATTATTTCTTTTTCCTTAAAATTTTCTAAGCTTGTACCGCCTCTTATTCCCATCGCCTAGCACTCATCAGTTGCTGAATTTTACCTCATCTCACTTTGAATTTTAATTATTTTGTGCTGCTGTACCTTTGATATTAATGCAAAATACCTTAAGTAAATGTTGAAAACCGGCATGCTTGCATACAGATGTTGATGACATGGAACGGGTGTGTTTCAGAAAATTTGTTTATGAGGTTCTTAGGTTATTGATTATTAATTGGGGTTTGTTTTTTAAAGATTTGATTAAGTCTGCTTAGTGATATACTCTGATATTTTTAGAAGGTGAGAGTGACTATTGCTTGGGAAGAATCGAGTGTGAAGAAGAGAACTGAGGGTGACAGGGAGGTTTTTCTTCACATTGTGATCAGTGGCCAGATGCACCAGATTCTCAATGAGGAGTCTGAGAACACCGTTTAAACGTCTATGTCAGTTTTGCCCTGAGTCCAGTAGCTTTTTCTGTTTATTGCTGATGGCTGAAGTTTGTCTGAAAAAAAATGACATGGGAGTGCTGATATTCAATGTTCTTATGCTTTGTACAAATGCACTGTCCAGGGTTTTTTTCCTGTGATTTCTTCTTCAATACTGCCTTAAATAATTGGGAGTTACTAGACAGGATCAGGTCTAGGATTAGCAGTACCAGATTTGAGAGGAGGGTTCTTAGAATATTTTAATGTTTAACCATGGAATAATGTGTTAGGAGAAGTTTCTTCATCATCTTTACCAGAAGTTGGCAGTTCCTGTACGTCTAAGTGGTGTTACAACTTCAAAAAGTTCACTATTATGCTGTCTAATGTGATTGTGAGTGTTCTTGTCATCTATAGCTATATAAAAACATCTTAAGTAGAGGAGAATTTGGATTTCATCTAGATTTTTCTTCCATCTGATACTTTCTGTGAAACCGTCTAAATCTTGCTATGCATTTGCTTTAGACACATCCTGTGCTAAACATTTTTGGCATCCAGCTGTGTTTTCTCAGGCAAGCTTTCTAGATCAGCAGAAAATGGTTTCCTAAATGAGGTGAATTGTTCTTTCTTGTGGAAAAATAATGTTGGAAGTAGTGCTCAAACTACAGTATATTGTCAGACCCTTTAGTGTAGCTTTATGCACTGAACTAGTGTAGCTTTGTGCACTGCACTGTCAGACTTCTACAAAAAATGGAGTTCCTTAACAGTTTAAAAAGTGAAGCTCAGTCCTACTCTGATTCACTAGGATACTTGGATGGTGCAAAAGAAATTGAAGCTCTTGCCCAACCACATTAGGTAACTTCTGGGGAAATCCTTGATTTGGAGTCGCCTAGAAGATATAAGTTTGCCTGCAGTCCAAAGCATAAACGCATTGACAAAGGGGAGAGTCATAAAGCGGAACAGCTGGCAGCTTCTGTGCTCTGGCAGTCCCCTGATGGTTGCAGGGCCAAAGGAGTAATAACCAGTTGGCATACTTTGAAGTGGCCCTAGGGCTTCTCCACGTGCCCATCATCAGCCCCTTTCCTTTGCTGCATACGTGAGCAGAGGTGTCTCAGGTGATTTTATACGCTTGTTCTCAAAAGAGAAAATTGATCCTCAGAAACAACCAAAGAGCAGACTTTTATGTTTTTGTTTAATATTGAGAAGGTTGTTGTCATTTAGACTTCATAAAGAACCTCTTATTGGTGCTGTCTGCAAACATGCCAACTGAGGGAGATTGACCTTAGGCCAACATGAAAACAGTTCTCTGCTGCGAACCCTTCCTTACCAAAAGCTCCCCAACAATATTTGGACACAGAAAATCAAAGCTAAGACAAAGAAACTGTATTCAGTGCATATTTTCTGTAACAGAACCCTTAGGTCATCTCAGGAGTCACAGTCAGTGTATCAAACACCTTCCTTCTCCTTCATCTCCCAAGCCACCTTCCTTTTCTGCATTTTTGAGGGGTGTTTTTTCTGAGATACGTTCCTCTGTCTAGACATATCCTTTTATGTTCCTCTTATGTTTAAGTAGCAAATTGCTATTTTTATTAATACGTTGTAGTCTGAAGATAGCCAAGATTTAAATTAGTTACTATTTAGAATGAGTCAATCTATTTTAAAAAGTGAAGTGTCATACTTCCACAGTTAATGTATTTATGAAATCATATTTCTTTTGCCCCAAAATGCACCTCTCTTATATTCTTTTCTGCAATCATCAGGAATATTTTGTGATTTTTTTGGACAGTTTCTGAAACAGATATTTTCTTTTTGTTTCTCATCCTTCTCTGTCTGTTCTGTGCACTACTTCTCTTTTGGTTTCTCTCCTGTTCTTCGCTTCTATATTGAAAATTATTCTCTCTCCATTTTTGCCCCACACTTTTATTCCGAACCCCAAATTTATGCATGTTACCTGTCAGTGTTTAAGGAGCATAAGTCAGTTACCTCTGTACCCATTGGCTAGCATGTCAATCTATACCTTATTACGTATATCTTTTGTGCTTGTAGTAGAATCAATAGGAGTTTTTTAAGAGCAGTATTTCGGCTTTTCGTGCTTACCTTTTTGGCACTGTTCTTCTTGCTCTGTGTGTTTTTATTACATTGTGATCAGAGAATACACTGGGAAGAATTGCACTTCATATTGAGTATCTTGGTGAGCTGGTTAATAGAAAATTGTGAAGTATCAAAATAACCTTTAAAGAGACCTTAATCACCTGTGTGAATGGATCGACTAAGTTTAAGTATACAACTAGGTGATTAATTAGCTGGAAGATCCAAATGCATGCTTAAGTAGATGACCATGCCCCCAGGCTCATCCACTTGTTTCTACTTACTCAGTTAAGCATTCAATATTATCTGCAATAGAGAATATTCCCACTTAAAGGCTCATACAAGTCTTGCCACAGAGCCAAGTAATTATACAGTATTTTCTGTAGTGTGTCATACGAGTACATCATATTGAACATACTATCCTATAATACTGATGTTAATAAGTAACAGATAAAGTAATTGATCAGGGAAGGGCAATATGAAATTGTTCTGAATCAAAGTTGTTTTCATATTTTTCCATGGCTGCTACAGTGTTTTAATTCAATTCCTTTTCCTAAAAAAGTCTGGCATGTTTTTTTGATTTTTGAGGTGTAGCTGCAATGGATACACAAACACAGTGTATATATCCTATACAAACACAGAATTAATCTTCTGCAGCATTTTTTGAAATGGGACCTGCAAGTGCCCAGCACTTCTCATATCTAATCCTTATGCTTATTCATATGCTAATCATAATGTCTGTGAAAGCCAATACTCAAACCATGTCTTTTTTGTGAGGGTGTATTTCATACTGTCTGCTATTTACAAATCATGTCAACGTAGCCATCAAGCTGACTGATTGTGTTCATGCATCTCAACAGGTCACCCAAGCGATAGAACTGTGAATGCAACTCGGTGCTGATATAAAACTGAACTTGTAACATGGAGAATGACCATGCCATATAGTAGTCTCACTCAGCTCATGTTGTGCACCCAAGGAATTTGAGGCATAGGAACTCCAGATCATGTAGCTGATGTCAAGGCAAATCAGAACATTATAGCTGGTAGGAACAAGGAGGGGAGAGGGATGCATGCTGCACCGTGTTGGTGGTTCTGGGCTACCCATTGACCTCTTATCCTCTGTGCAGCACTTGCATCCCTCTGTATACCTTACGCTTTTGTTCTCAGGGTGGAAAATATCACTTCAGGGTGCTGTGGAGCCCAGTCCTTTGACTCCAGAACCTTTAAATCTGCTGAACAACGTCTTGAGATGTGTGATTCCCTGAGAGTGAGTTTATCCTCACTGGTACCCCTACCTCAGTTTTGAGAATAACATTAAAGCAAATTATATTTTATTTTGTAGATGTTCATACAAGTATGCACACTTGCGCTGCAGTAAGAAGAGAATTGAGATGAAACATTGACAATTTTAAGCATTAGGAGATCAACAGATATATTGGAGTATAACTGGGTTTCTGTTTTTGTCATCTCTTCCGTATCTTGAAATGGCTCACAGTTTACGTAGGGGAAAGCAATACTTCAGTTGCTGTGTTAGAACTGTTAGTAATGACAGCAACAAGTTACCTGTGATTACCAGGAAAAGATTGTTCAGGCTAATGACTTTGAAATTCGATTTAGATAAATTTAATTTGGTTTTAGTTCAAAATACTTCTTTCTCTCACATACTTTGATAGGTTTTTTTATGACTCTGCTGCTATTATGGTAGCTGTTTGGAAGGTGGATGTGCACGTGGAGTATATGTACATATATATGTACATACAGAGAGAAACTCTATGGCAAAGAGGGAGATGTTGCAAATCTGCTAAAAATTGCGGACCAAATACTGCTTTTTGTTACACTCATAAAATCTTGTTGATCTGGGGGGAGTTGCACAAGTGTAACTAGGAGCAGAATGTGTCCCTTTTATCAGAGATGCATTACCAAAAACTTCTAGGTAAGCAGAGGTTTAAATAATGGGGAGAATTGCTAGGTACGGTATTCATTCTAGGGAACATAACCTGGGTAAAAGGGAGGTTCTGATTGAAGGTATTCTAATGAATAGATTTTAATATATTCTATTTTATATTTCTAAAGAGTGTTCCTTCAGCATTTGTGTTAAGAAGCACTGGAAAATATATTACTAATCATAGTTGTAGTATGTTTAAGGAATGATCGTGAAACTAAAATCCGGAAGATGCAGGAAGAGTTCTAATACTCTTCCTTAATATTTTTCCCCTAATAGGAAAATACGGGGTTAAAGTGGACTATTTTTTAAGCAGTGTTCAGTTGACTTGCTGTGTGGGGAGAGACTGAGCAGTCCTGGCTAATGACTTGTAGGTACTGAATCCTCAGGTCTCTCAGGTGGTTTCACTCGACCAGTTTCAGCAGAATGATGAAAAGGTTGAGATAAAATAAACTGACAGTTGCTACTCATCGCAGGCAGCAAGCTGTACCCTGGCAGATGAGACCCTGGGAGCCCTCTTTTTTAAACAAAGGCTTTCACTGCAGTGAGCAATGAACTCCACACAAAAAGGGAAAAGGAGAGAGAGATTGGCAGCTGGTGACCGACAGGAGGAGGGAAAGGAGGGAAACAGAAACACAGCAATTGTTGGCTAATTAGAAGCCATTCCCACCTACTTAATACCAACCCATTAAGCAGAAAACACTTTTCATCTTACTCTCGCTGCTACACATGACATTATACTCCAATCAATACCCTCCCACTGGCTGCCCCACTGCCCACAAATGAATACATTGCAGTTCAAGAATGCAGTAATTGAGTTGGGGCAGTGAAACTGCAGCTCACAGTCAAGATCTTTCTCTGAAGATACTAATGCAGTGTTTGTGATGCTTGGATAAAGAAATCAAATCCCTGTATTGACAGCTGTCAATAATTGGCAAATGGAGGAAGTCAGCAATGAATCCATTTTAACATTTGATTGAAGAGACAGTAAGTGTTTATTTACAGCGTGTTTTTTCCCATTTGAGTAAGAGATTTAGAGGTTTTGGACCCAGATATTTAGATTTTCTGGGGCATTTTGAACTCTGATCCTCGGTTACACCTACAGATTATATATATGTATATCATTATGTACATGCAACAGTACATCTCTGTATCAATATGTCTCACAGGCATCCCTGTTTTCTGGAAGGTTTTGAGGTAGCCCTAACCTTTTAAGAGCATTTACAGCTGTTCGAGTTTTGGTGGGGTTTTTTTTTCGGTTTTGTAGGCTATATATACTCGAGCTATTTTTTAATTTCATTTTATGGCCTACTATGAAAAATGTACGTTTTGTCCACAATAACACGTTGTGCAGCAGATCCAGTATCTTACATTTCCATCATTAGGGTCTTACATTTAAGTTCTACATTTAGATTCTTGCAACAGTTTTTTTTTTTTTTTCAAATTAAATCCCTTGTTCCCTGAGCCATCTGGAGTTGGTAATACTATGCACAGTCTGCAGCGTAAACTAATACTGTGCAGACTGCAGTATAATTCTTTCTTCAAGCCAGTTTTTTCACCACAGAATCAAAACAGGAGGACACTGCTAGTCTTCCTCCTTGGTTAGACTGAAGAAGACATCAGTGTAAGATTTTTGGAAGTGCTGGAGGGAGATTCCAATGCAACACGTGACATCTCTCTGTCCCTTTCAATTCCAAAGTGAATTGAGTATCAGTTCAGGAACTTAGATTCCTTACAATGCAAGTTTGAAACCATCTTTTTGATGCAGATAAATTGCATACTGTGACATCTGATACTTGCAGAAAGAGACTATCATCATGTGTACTATTCGTTATCATAATTTACACTGAAAGGGTTATCACACATTGGAACAGGCTGCCCAGGGAAGTGATTGAGTCACCATACCTGGCGGTATTTAAAAGGTGGGTAGATGAGAGATGGTTTAGTGATGGTTTTTGTCAGCGTTAGGTTGGTGGTTGGAGTAGATGATCTGAAAGGTCCCTTCCAACCTAGGCAATTCTATGATTCTGCGATAATAATACTGTGGCATTTGCAGTATGGCATTTCTTCAGATGCTGTTTGCTAAAGTACTTCTTGTGTACATAACTGTATAATGTGGTGTTAACTTGCCAAGCTGAGCCTTGAACCCTTGAGTTAGGCATTATGTATGTGCAATAATTTAGCCTACTATTTGAGGCTCTCACCGTATAGCAGCTTATCTATATGTGACTAAGAATGGTTAAAGCTGAGTGTAGTCAGTAATACTCACACAGTAGCAAATGTTCAGCACCTCTTGAAATTGCAAACCAAATAACAACAAACTGCTACTTTGTTGCCTCTTTCCAGTTGTACTATAATATTTTAAGCTTACTACTATAATTAGAATTAATTTTCACTCAATTAATTTGTTTCTCAATATCGTAAAGCACCTTTCAGCCACCTTCTTTGTGTATGCTCCCTGGGTTTCTTTTGATGTGTGTTGCTGACAACCTTCGAAAAAGATTTGTCCTCAATACAGTCTTTAAAGAGGAAAGAATGATCTTCTGATGGAGAAAGCTGGAATCTTCACCACCTGTGAAGATGCAAGTACCCAGGACATAGGAGTTGAATATGATAAGGCAGTGGGACTCAGGTCTTATTTACTTAGAGATACTTGGATAGGACAGTCAAAGCTACATTCAGATTCCACATAGGTACAAATCTGCTTTTTAAAATAATCTGGTTCTAACGTTTGTTTCTGGAAACTATGGGACTTTTGATTCATTTAAACACAGAGGTGTACAAGTTCAGTCTTACTTTGACTAGATGCCAGTTAGCAGGATCAGAGGCAGGCAAGGGAAAATGTGAAGAGCAGTTGGCAGTCTTTCTGTTTCTCAGTGCCAAAGCCTGTGGGGTTAATTTGAAGATACCCAAATCACCTTGGCAGCATCATCTCTAGTCTTTTCCAGAACTGGAATTTAATGAGCCAGGACAATAAACATAGGATCATAGAAGAATAGTTACAGAAGGGACTTTAACAAGTTGTCTCCTCCAGCCCCAATGTAGGAGCAACTGTGTTTGTGTCATTTCTAAGAGAAGCTTGTCTTGCCTCATCTTAAAAAATATCTGGCAATGGACCCTCCACAACATCCGTAGACAATCTGTTCTAAAGGGTAAAATGATGCAGGAAAGTAAAAAAACTGGAAAGTTTTTCCTTTTTGTCTAAAGTTGTCCTTAAATTATACTCAGTATCTATTCTATCAAATGAGGACTTCAGATTCATTCTTTCCATCTTTGCAGTAATGTTGGAGAAAGGAGTTATCTGACACATGCTGGAGTTTAGCAGAAAATTTTATAGTGATTTCTTGAAAGGATGATTATAAGGATTACTTCATCTAAGTATTAATTAGATATGATGGAATGCATTTCTTTCTTATAAGCATGGCTGATGGAAGGGGATAGAAAGAAGATGCAAGGATCCTGTTTCCTTAATATTTATTTTCCAGTTATATTGTCCAATAGGAGTAGTCCATACCACGCAGCTGAGTACAGTGGATTGGTGTCCACTCCCAAAGGGCAGGAAGAACAAGGGCTTCCCCAGCAAGAAATAGACCAATGCAAGGGGAAGGGATGCTACTTAATCTTAAATGGTCTCTCTAAGTGCTGGGAAGCTTTGTTATTCAAAGTTTCTTACATAATTCAGGACTCTTCTCCTTACATAAGTTTCTAAAGCAGGAAAGCAGCTAGATTTCTGAATTCATCTTATTGAGTTAATCCACTCATACTTAACTCTTACTAGAGATGCAACTGAACTCCTTATTTATGACTGAGGGCGTTTCTTCTAGAAACCCAGATATGAGATTTGAACAGTCTCTTTATTCATTCTAGACTGCATGTTTTGATAGGTCAAAAGCCAGACTCCAGGTTCAGAGTTCAGCAATTGAATCCATCTCCTCAAATAAATAAAATGACAGTACTGCTGTGTACCTTCACGACTCTCAATTCTCATCTCTGCTGAGTCCTGTTTTGCCAGTCTTTTGTAAAGAGAAATGAAAATATTTACAAGCCAAATGGCTCATCTTTTGAGCCTTCATCAAATGCTTTCATTCCCTTTTCATCAATTCTTTTTTTTCCTCCCATGGCAACTTAATTAAGACTTTTTTTTCTGATCTCATGGACACTTCTAATAGTCTTATCTGCAATAGTTCCCTAGCTCCACACTCTAAAGGCAAATCCTTTTTCTATCCTAACTTAAATTTAACTGTAGCTGCCTGCATTAGTAAGAGCTTCCTACAGAGAAGCTTCTACCTAAGTTACAAGCTGGAGAGGCTGATGTTTGCATAGGACTCATTCATGAAAAAAAGTCTGAGGCTATATTTGTCTTCTGCAGAAGTTATAACTAAGGGAAGAGAGTACAAAAAGCATCAGTCTTCAAATAGATCAAATGATCAATAAAACCCACTCAAATTGCATCCAGCAAGCATTCTGCTCCAGGAGACGTTGCTTCGGGAAAATGGCTTCATCATAGTTGAACAGAAAGAGTATCCTGTGGAAACAGGTATGGCCGGGCAGTTAGTTGGTCTTACGTGCGTTCTTTCACTCCATGTGAAATAGAGGTATGTTTGATTTTCTTCTACCTGTTTCAGCCATCTCACACTGTTGTAAATGCCATGAATCTCCCAGACTAATAAATGAAGCTTCTCTGGAGAAAAAGGATGTTTCTTTCCCCTACCTATGTGTACGCCAGGCATTGCAGAGACACATATTTGTTTGGCTTTTATATTGTGAGATGCCACTGTGTTTGGGGGTGTTTGAGAGACCAGATGATCTTAATAGAAAAAAAAAAAANTTGAACATTGCCTATTGTCAGACTTCAAATCAGATATGTTGTCCGTTATTGATTTCCTTAAACGTTAGCTTTGTGTTCAAGTTCTTATAATCATTGAGTCTTCAGTGCCTCTATAGCTGTAAACATTTTCCAATATTTGTCTCTAAGGATGCATATGTGGGACCTGCTGATGTCCAACAACTGTTTAGTCACATTTAGTTTAGGGGAAAATGTTTTTTCCTGACCTTGTAATTTCTGTGTACACAGACATTTGTGGTCTAGATATTAAGAAAGCTGTTGTATTTTATTTAGACTAGACTGGGGTTTCCTATGTGCTGGAGAATCTCAGTCTCCATGGATAAGACAAGGGCTTAAGAGATTCTGAAGTAATCATTACTTAGAAGACTGAAGGATTGCGCTCTACAGCTTTCCAGAAACAGATTTTAAAAGTTTTCCTCCATCAGTGTTGTTTTAATTGTGATTCTGAGGTGTTAGCGGTTGAGATGTGTTTGTTTCTGCAAGAGCTGGTTGAATCTTTATTTTTTTATTTAATATTTAAAATGACAGTTTTCATTATAAACCAGATTATTCATTCCCCCCCCTAATCCCCCAATAAATTCAGTTCTGTTTCTGGATTAATCCTAACTCTTCATAGTTCTTTATTCCAAAGTTATCTCCATTGGCTGATTTTGGTGCAGTTCTCCAGGCTGTACCTTCAGACTACAAAATA
>VXAK01025292.1:41016-68968 GCA_013399435.1 Arenaria interpres
AATTTCAGAAGATGTGGTGTGTGCTCTGTGGTATGTTGTGTGAGCTTTTCAAAGTCATCTTTAGGCTAGCATATTATATTTTTGCTGAATTACATTTGCTCACGAGCATATGACGTATGCTTGAATTTAGATGTCGTGTTTTGTTTAAATGTTTGAAAAAATTAACAAAAAATAACCAAAAAAAGTCTGATTTTCAACAGCTTAACTTCTAATCTTCCACTTTACAGTGTCCTAAACTTTCTGGTTTTTCTATTTACTTTCTTTACATAGTTAATTTAAAAGTCATTTAAAAGAACAACGCATAAAAGTATGTAGGTGAAAATGTAACCTTAGATGGGTATTACATGACCTTTTTTGTATTAAGGGCTTGTCTGCAAATGTAAGGACTCTCTGCTTTCAAGTTAGTTAAGTAACATCATAATGCAATATTTAAAAAAAAAAAAAGAAATGCAGACAGATACCTTTTTAAGGTTCCTGGTGTGAGCTCCACATACAATGAAATACTTAGTGCATGTTCCAAATCCCACCATAGTGAGCAGACTGCATACACACACACACACAGATGAATAAACACCAAGTTAGAATACCTTTTAAATTAAAGGATGATGTTGACAAAGGAACAGACTATTTTTTACTAACTCACTCATTGGGAAGTTTAGGTCAGGAACTGAAAGTAGTGAAGTTTTGAAGAAACCCTAAAAATAAAGAAGTAGGGACTTCTGTTAAGGTAAGGCTTAATACTTCAATTACAATTTTTATATTGTGTGAATGCTACAGTTGGACTATGATCCTAAAAATTCAGAGGGTGTCGATTCAAGTTTGTAAACTGAAGAGCTGAAAAAATTATAGTCTCAGGCACTCCTTGATGCCTGATTCAGTGTTTCAGTTTTGGGATAGTAGCTTATAATTCCCTTCATAGCTCCCTTATATTCAAGATAGTTCCATATGGTCTGTTTTAAGACTATTGAGGATTTGTGTGTGTGTCCCCCTCCTCTTTTTTTTTAGATATAACTACTTCAGAAGTGAGGTAGAACCATAATCTTAGTATAGTTGGGGAGAGATGGAATGCAGATAGAGTTTTAAGATTTTTGATTCCCTTGGTGACTTGAGTGCGAGGTAAAAACCTAGACCTAACATTTTACAGAAAATACCTAGCTGTACAAAAAAATGTTTCATTAGAATCACTGGATTTCAGTTGCCATTAATAGAAGAATACAGTTCGGATTATTAAAATTGCAACCATTTGGTACCATTCCCCCCAGTGGTTAATGAAGAGACTTGTGAAGTTTTACAAAGTCAGGATTCATTCCAGACCTTCAAAATAAATCTCTCGCATTTCATAATTCAAACTTCTCTGCTAAAACTACTTTTAAAATGCCAGTAGTTGTAGTCTTTATTTATTTGTAAATCCTTTGTGTGTGTGTGTGTGTAATTAAACTTCAGAATAAGTTACAATGAAATACTCTGTTTTGTTACAACATTACTTAAAAGGTCCCAGGGAACTGAGTTGTAAATATTGCTCTCTGTGACATGTTTTTCCTATAAAATAGGAAAACCAATTTCATATTAAATGTGCCTTTTCATATAATTATTAATTGTGAAGCTTTTTTGCCTTTACAAACAATAATGTCGATGTAAATATATCAAAAAGATTATATATATGTATTTGAAAAGTCTATACTTTTAATATAGGTGAGTTTGCTTAGCAATCTCTAAACTAACAATGTCCTAGAAAACCACGGAATGATTCCTCTTTCTGAATTTCTCTTAGACATCTGAAATAATGAATAGTAAGACAGACTGACCAAAACTCAGAAGTGTTTTGGGGAATGTGCAGATGTGCCTCCATGCATGTAGTTGTTCTGGTCTGAATCAGGCAGCATTATCGATAACATAAACACATCCAAATGAGACATTCACTTGTGCTTCAAACCAAAGTCTCTTGGTCTGTGCAAGTCGCTTGCGTGCTGCTGGCATTTGGTACTGTCTAATCTGCTCTTTCCCTTCCGTGGCTGTACCCAGGTGTTACGAAGAACTAAAGTTAGACTTAATCCTTATGGAACTTTCCGAGTAGGAGGGCTCATGCTGGGATTTGGTTACTGTAGAAGTGCCTGCTTTTGGGAAAGATTCAAACTGTGTTAAAAGTTGACTTATTGTGGACTCCATCCATCCTGTTGAGGTGAGACAGCGATTTTTGGTAGTGTCAAATGGTGATGAATGGTGCAAAGGAACAAGTTTTCTGTCTGTCCTCTGTGTGTTGATAGAAGGAAATCTGACCTCACTCTCTCCCAAGCCATTTTGGTTCCGTGTCTTGGCTTGAGTTTATACTGTACCAAATCTCTAAGAGTAGCTTCTAATTAGAAATTCCTTATAGTAAGTCTTTGAATATGCCATCTTATGCCAATTTATGAAGAGGTTTGGGGGAGAATAGTACTTGGCTACAAATGATGTGTGCAGGATGAAGATCTTTAGTGTCAGTAAAAAATAGAAGAGACTATTCTTTTTGTAGAGGTATTGCTTATCTCATCTGCACTCAGGAAGGAGTAGAACCATACAGAATTAAATACCAATAATAATAGTATGATTAGTGTACATATCGATAAGGTTTACAAATTGGTATTTAGATTTGGATTAGTATTAAAAAACTAATCATTGTGAAAGTTATTGTATTTGCATATTAAACAGTTCCATTAGTGAAGAATAATACTGTTGAAACAAACGTAGTTAAAGGTCTTACCCAGAAGTAGAACACAGAAAAACTAACACTGACTTTGTTTTCTATCTTTCAAATACACAAACTTCTAGATAAATTTGAAATATTTAGCTTAATTACTATTAAAATTGAAGTCAGTGACTAGAAAGGGCATCCAGTGAAAATGTGCATTGCAACTTACCCGAAAGGAAGAAATATTGGGCCGATAAAAGCAACCTATAGAGAATGTGAAATAACAGCCAAGTGCTGGCATTTTAGGAACGTCTGTTCATAGATGTGCAGGTTTTATTTCACATTGTCCTCACCCCTCTCAATAAGAATGACTGATAGCTTCACTTTGTGATTTCCCAGCTTTTAAGAGTCTACTTTTATTTATTTTTTATGACCAACCTTACACTTGTTAAATGTAATTTTTGCTTTATGTAACGTAAAAAAGAGCACATCTGCAGTATGCTGTCCCATGAATTAACAAGAATGACTGGACATGAGACAAGAAATCCTTTAAAAACATATGTTCACATTAAATATCTGGGCTATCTCAGTAAAGGAGGTCTTATGGGGTCATTTTTGATGCAGTGCAAGTAAACCATTTCTGCTTTTCTGAAATAGTTTCTTTCAGGTTTATATTGAGCTTGTATAAAGGCACATTACATAAATAAGGGCTTAGTTTGTACATTAGTCTTTTACATCTTGGATTCTTACTAAATCCTTGTTTTTACCAACTTGATGCTTAAGAGATATTGATTTCTGCTACACATGTCTATGGTGTTTATTTTGATATGTCTGGGATTAAAAACAAAATTAACACGCATAATCAATTTTCTTAGAGTTAGAAAGGGTGCTTTGGTACCTTTGGATACATCCTTCTGAAGAAAAAGGAGGGTGAAAGAGATGTGATAATAAAAGTATCGATTTATTCAATCACTGGGTATAAAAACATTAGCACTGGGAAAGAGCCTTCCTCTAAGAGCTTTAGCTGCCCAGTCTCACTTGTGTGGCACAAAATAATTTGCATTTTTAGAGAAATTTCATGTCTTCTGTGAGCTCTAGTGAAACATGAATAAATTGCTTTCTTTTCCTCTTTTTCTGATTTTATAAAGCTGAATCCATTAGGGGCTGAGTCAAACTCTAATGAAAGGAAGGCAACAACTGAGATGATGGAAACCCCGGATTAGATTTCTTAGTAGTCCAAGCCCAGCTGTCATGGCCTACGTGTCAAGTTAGTGCTCTTTGGGGAGGCCCGGCAGTACATGTGAATATTTTTTTAACTGCTGTGTTACAACAGGTCTCTCAAGCAGCTAGGAATTAAACAGAGAAGCAAAGATTAAGAATTAAATAGAGCCACAGCAAGCAGTTCACCAGAGAGATTTGCAGTCAGGCAAGTAAACCTTTCCAAGGCTGTTAGCCCGCTGCCTCGCATCTGACCCACCGTGCTCCCGTTGCGCACGCTGAGTTTCTGTGATCGCTGAAGATGCGTGTAAAGGGTACGGTTGGTGGTGTCACTGGGTGCACTGGCCCGGCGCTGCTCTAGCACAGCCTGTCGAGTTCACCACAAACCAACGCTCAGCTCAAATAAAGCCTCAGCGAAAGGTTGACGCGTTTATTCTTTCAAATCACAAATATTCTTCTTAGCTGGTTCGCAATATAACGGGTACAATCTAAACAGAACCCAGAAGGAGCCACAGTACAGTTTCTAGATTTATGCCTAATAAATGAGTTTGGACACCAGGATCGAACTAGGGCGCTGCAGTTGGAAGAAGGGCAATCTTCAAGATTTGTGCCAGTGAAATATTCCTTCTGCTGGAACAAGGCTTTGCTTAAAGACTCTTAAACCTCTGTGTGTCTTATTCTAATTTATAGCAAGGAATTTTGTCTATTGTAGCTTGTGAGCTTTGTCGTGAGGTTGGAATGTGATTTGATCAGAACATACAGATTCCAGCATGGATTTTAAGAGGAAAGCTGCACGTTTATTGTTTTTATCAGGAAGATTTGCTTTCGTATCGAAACACCAAAGATTCATCTGAGTACAGTTTAGTGTTAAACTATCAAATTACCGTTACCCAGAGTTTTTTACCTAATGCTTGGAATTTATCCAGCTTCCAAAGAGACTTCCTCCTATGAAGGGGATGGTGGCACTTCCAAGATCTGTATCAGATTCAGGTAGCTGAAATCATCTCAACTTCCACGTTGACTTTGTGAATTTGGGGAAATTGTGATATTTTCAAACCTATGTTTATTTCAAAACAGGTTTCCTGGATTGTGAGAACAGTTTGAAAAAAAAAAAATCGGCCAGAATCCTTCTCAGACTTTTGCCCCAGGGAAAAATTTTTTGCTTATTTCTCAGCTGGAGACTTGACGTGATTTATCACATTTTAGGAAGACATTTCAAACTGGCAGCAGCTGTAACTGAACTGGTGACTACCTCCACCTCCACTGACGCCTCTGTGAGGGACAGGACTGAGAGTCAAACCTTCTCTTAACAGTCCAACCTATGGCAGCAACACAGAAATAACCCTGTTCCCTTTTCTCCCCTTGCATTGTGGTCGGAGGAAAGGTTCAAAAGAAACCAGATCACCTGTCACTGGTCTCCCTCCTTCAGGCCAAGAAGTCTATGCCTCCCTTCAGCCTCACTAAGTCTCTGCTACACAGAGAGTGTCCGATGGTGGTTCTCATCTCAGCCTTGTCACTGCAGTCGAGGAGTGGAGTTGCAGGGTGACATCTTTTACTTTATGAAGACATTTGTTTACCTGGTAGATGTTTCTAAGCTCTGCTGTTCCTAGAGAAAAACAATGTGATTGGTATGGCATAATTCAAAGTGAATTTAAAATTAGTTAACTTAATTTTTCTTTCTAAAAAGACCTGTTTTGAAGCAATTTGGCAAAGCTGACATACCCATGCTGACTTCAGTGAAGCTGCATTGGTTGCATCACTTGAGGATTGGGCCCACACTAGCCAGAGCATTTATTTTTAAATTCTAGCTTCTACTGGCATGTTCTTAAAAATCTCTGTAGTTCTATAACTTTCTAAAGGAGCTCACAAGTCTTATGCTGACTGCTAATAAAACAGAAAATCCATTTCCATTTTTCAGTGTAATCTTTTTTTCATGTGAATCTATTTCTCATCAAAAGAAGCGGATGGCTGGCCTGAAAGCTGGAGTTCTCTACTTATCTGTAGAGACGGAAGAATACGAGTAGTGGCCTTTCAAGTTGTCCCGTGTTGTCTGAAAGAACATGGCCATATATCCAAAAAGTAAGAAGGAGAAACCCAACACTCAGTGTCGAAGAAAAGTATTGTTCCCAATGCCTGGTGAAGAGAAGTAGAAGAGAAGGAGAAAGAGAAGGTGAAGACCCTTCAAAAACCTGGACCTTAATGTCCAGCAGCTGATTTTTTGGTTTGGTTTTGTTTTGTTTTGTTTTTTAAGAGAGAAGTAGGAGCGCTTTGCATCAATCTTAGAGGAGGACTTTAGCTGCTACAGAGAATGATGTTCTCCCCAGAAAACCTCAGTCACAAGAAAACTTGATACTTCCATAGGGGATTCTCTATCTTCTTTTTAAAAAAAATAATCTTCTAGATGCTTCCCTTACATCTCCTTAGCCAGAGAGGATGCACTCATGCCTGAGATGCATTAGAAGACGTAAAACTGAAGTCAGATAAGGAGAAAAAAAAATCTCCCTGGCATCCTTATTTTTTTGTAGCAGATGCATTGCTGGATTTTCTCTGCTTCACTGGCTTCAGTTTCTGTACCCAGAAGATACCTTTGGCTAAGCTCTTGGAAGGCAGTTTCCCAGGCAAAAACCCCTACTTTATTGAAGCCTCAGTTGATGAGCACTTTGTGAGCCACCAGGCAGAGTAGTCACTGGAGATGCTGAAATAAAGAAGTCTCAGCCATGAAGAAGTAAGGTAAGCCTTTAGAGTCCAGAAAACAGCAGAGCCAAACCAGAACATGAAGATCCACAGAACAGGAAATTCTCAACAAAATTATGGAGGGCACTCAGGTCAAATACACAGATAAAAGCAAAAAGAACTAAAATCAGAGATGTTTCTAAGCAGAGCAGTTAGATAGTGTATTTGAAACTCACTATGCTAATGGCGTATAATTAAGCAAGAGGAAGTGTTTAAGTAATCTGAGCTTTCCAGCTTTCCATCCCTTTGGGACACCTTTGAGGGAACCTGAATTTAAGAGAAAGGGGTGCTAAACACTCTCTGACAGCCAGATCCTTTGAAGACACATCAAGCTGCATATTCAGAAATAAATGTCACACACTAGCACTGATTTAAATACTGAGTTGCTCTGCTCAGTGACATATTTTGCTCAATAGGTAGAAGATGGTGTTTACAAACTGCCGTTACCAGCTGTCCTGCTATCCTGTCTTGCAGCTTTCAATGAGGCCTTTCTAACAAATACTTAACAGACTTAATACAGTATGTCTATATGAGTAGAGGATAAGGTATGAGGTTTTATGTGTAGCCATGCAAGAAAGTTGCATAGTAAGTGCATAAAATAGGCTGTCAAACAGAGTATTTAAAGTTTTTACAGGATAAGGACTGTGGTGATTTGGGGGAGGACAGAAAGAAGTTTTCAGTGTACTAATCTGGGCATGAATTGGCCTTAGAATCATCAGTGTGCCTGAAATCTGTATTTCACACCCACTGTATTTTAATTATTTACTGAGCACCTCACCTGGTATACCTTTCTTTGCTTTAAAATGAATGTAGTGATGATAATTCTGCACACAGATTTGGAACAAATGTGCTGCTTCTTTTATGATCATTATGTTATCTGAAATATCAGTCCGGCTACTGCTTCTTTGCCGTTTGCAATTAGGTTAGATTGCATTCATAACTCTAAAGATGTGTGTTAAAAACTTCTGTGCATATATCATTAAGATATAGACATTTTTTGGTGAAAGTCTATAGGAATATCTTTTAAAATTCTGGCAAAAGTTCTCCAGGACTGTAAAATACCAGTTCTGTGAGCGATATAAGGGTTTCCTTTCATAAGGATTTTTAAGTTCTTTAATAGTGGCTCATGGTTCTCAGCAGAGAGAGAGGTAGTGGAAGTGTTTTTATACTGCTTGTATGTTCTCTCCTAACCCAGCTCCTCAGGGTAGCCAAGGGTGAGTTTGGCTTCTACCACAAGAGCAAGCAGCTCAGAACTTTGCTGTCTTGGGAAGTTTCCCTGGAGCTTGTCCTGTCTTTAGGAGAGAGCAAGCAGGTTCCAGTTGTGATCTTTATTCTGCATCTGGGTGGGAGGTGAAGGAAAGGAAACCCTTCTCTGGGCCTCC
Source organism: Arenaria interpres (assembly GCA_013399435.1). Classification (NCBI taxonomy): domain Eukaryota; kingdom Metazoa; phylum Chordata; class Aves; order Charadriiformes; family Scolopacidae; genus Arenaria; species Arenaria interpres. The sequence goes on from VXAK01025292.1 coordinate 49,015, forward strand.
TGGGACTTCTTTGCACTGTGGAAACCTTGATTAACCAGCTGGGCAGATGCTCCACCTGTTCAGTGTTGCTGGAAAACTTTGCCTTTGACTGAGAAAGTTTTCAGGTACTGAATTTGAAAAATTGTTTCCTTAATTTCTCCCTACCTTGGGTTGGAGTAGAGCCAGAGATGAGATGCTGTATTGAAACATTAAACTAATAGTTTGGATTTCATGTAAAATCTGTTGATAGTAAAGGTAAAACTAAAAACTGGCTGCTCTTTTGTTTAGGTTTCTTCACGTTTGAAGTGATCTTCTTGATGACTGTTTTTCAAAGCTGATTTTTCTGTGTAGGATTTTTGTGATGTATCTCTAACTCCCAGACACACGAAAAACACCATGTCATATTTTGGTCTTGAGAAAATCCCCTTTTTTCTACCTACAGTCAACAATGAGAGCTAAATAATAGAGCTATTATTTAAAGTTGATACTCAACAAATGGGTTTGTGCAAAAGGTGTTGCTATACTATATTGTCATAGAGTAGTGTATAATTTTCACAATGAACAGAACTGAAAAATGTAAGATGAAGAGATATTTCCATAGTTGTATAAATGTCTGGCACGTGCCCAAACTGTGTGAGAGAGGAAGATTAACTGGTCTGAGGACTGCTGGATATGAATAAGCAAACAATGGAAGTTATTAGGCAGGGAAAAATTCATATTCTCGTTAGGTTTTCTCATCAAACCAGAAAAACCTTGCATTTTCCTTCTTGTGTCATAGTCTGAGTAGGCTTGTTTAAAGCATATAAAATAAATTCTGTTTCTCATTCATAAACTTACCCATCTGTGAAGCCTTTATTCAGAGAAACCTACCTGCTCAAATGCTTGCTTCATTAAAAGCTCCCATTTGTACTCATAAAGACTCATTCATTCCCCTGAATAATACATACGGTATACCGAAAAGAGAACCAACTCTCTCTTTTACAACCTAAATTAAACAACTTTGTCTAATAAAAGAAGCACTGTCTCATTTCTAACTAGACCATAAGCCCTAAGGGTCTTGTATGTGTGCATTTATTTATTTATTTTTGCCAAATTGTCCTACAAGGATCTGAAAGCTAAGTGAACCGAGCTGACTAAATTGTTTCTCTGTTTCTGCCTGCTTAGAAAGACCGAGGCAAGCCTGGCCACAATTGGACTGAAGCAAATGCTCGCCCATTAACTTACTCTGAAATGCAATCGGATAATCTCCTGTCCTTTTCTCCGTCCCACCTTCTAACCTTTCTAATCTTGAGAGTTCATCTCTATTATATGTGGCTCTTACAAATGCCCGTGATTAATAACTCCTGTGATTCATTAGCCTGTGTTGTTGGTATTGTTTCCCCAATGGGAGCATTTGCTATCCAGGGATAGTCCATGATTACTCTGCCTTGTGGAACAGTAAGATGCTTTCAATCTAATGCGCTGTCCATGTTTTAGCATAAAATAATATTAAGGCATCCCCATAATGGAACCGTCTGAAGATCCATTTTATTAAGCACTGAAAGAAAATGTGTGTGTGTGTTTGTATGTGCAAGGGAAACATAATCAGCAAATCTTTTTCACCAGAAACATAATTTCAATAAGCGTTTCGCGTAAAGACGCAGCTATTTTGAGGTATAGCTCTTTGTATTTGAGGTTGAAAAAATACTCTGTAGCCAATGTCTTACCTGGTACAATTAACTTACTCAAATTATATATGACCTATTCAAAGTAGGAAAAATAGGAATCAGGGGTAGATTTATTGTATTTATTCCATTTTGCGGGTATTTATTTTAAATGCAATCTACCTTCAAGTACAAAGCTGTAGTGCTCTTAAAAGATTACTGTTTCAAGTTACTTCACATACCTTAACGGAGCATGTAACCTTTTTACATTATATGATCAACTTTTTGACAGTGCAGGGCCAGCACAGCTAATGGAATAATAGCCTGCAGGGTCCAGCTAAATGATATACGAATATAATCAACCTTTGTGATGACTATTCAAAAATAATCCCTTTAGCTTTCAACTGCAACATATATTTCAACCAGGCAAAGCCATATGAAGAAAATCTCTGCAGACTCCACTGATACAATATGGCCTTCATATCCCCACAGTGCGTATGCTGCTCACAGTGAGTTTTAAATTTAAGGTAATGGCTACTGTATATTCATGTGAGCATAGAACAATACCTTTGATTTGTTGGAGAAATGTTACATTAGCTACCAAGGGCCCTATTCAGTAAACTTTGACACAACCCTTATATATGGTTTACTGCTTATTCTAAATGGAATATGCCTGATAAAAATGCTTTGCATGCCCAAATTGTACAAATTCATTAATCTTTATATTCATAAAACCTCCAAGTACAACTGCCTCTATTCCAAGTGAACCTAGTCAGGATACGTGGCTAAACATGTAGGCCCAATCTGCTTTTAAAAGAGCATTGCATCAATTTTCATTTATCAAGACAGAAAAGAAGTAGGAAGATCTTCAAGCGTGGGACGTGTCTGTCGTTGGCAGTCATATTATTTGCTGCTGTATCTTTATTCCTGCTCTATTACATCACTCTACAGATTATATAACTCAAAACAGCTGCATGACCTTTAAAAATGCAAGTAATTTTTAAATTACAATAATGGGTTATATGTCATCAGCTGCATTGTGCCAACTTGATACAATCCTGCCAAATCATGGGGAGAGTATAAAGAATATGGTGAGATAGTCTTGCTTTCTCTCTGCCTTTTGGGACAAAAGTACCGTATTGGCTAACAGTGAGCCTGGATACATGGAATTAATTGTATTAATGGAAAAGAGAAGTAATAAAAACACTGCATTGCCTTATATTGCTACTTTTGTATGTACAATATAGTAAGATTTTGCTCACATTGACAGCAGGTGCAAATATGGTCTTGTTTGCAGGTGTGTATTTAAATACGTATAAAAACATGTGAAAACACTGTTGCTGTCTTTCGTTTGAGGTGTTGAATTAGTGTTGTATTACAGGATTTTATGCCACTTGTGCCATGCAAGTTAGCTGCAGTGGAAGAGTAGGAGAGGGTACCAACTTTTCTCCTATTTGTTTGGCTTGTCAGTGCTTGAGCCCGTAGAAAATTAGGGCATCCTCAGCATCCTGCAGCAGGGAGTTCCAAGGATGAGTTGGCAATGCACAAAGAAACCTTTCCTTTGTCTCCAAGGCCACCACCTGCTACTTTCAGTATATCCTACTTCATTCTTTCATTGGAAAGAGACAGTGAAAAATGGTTTTGGGGTCGCTTTCTGCGTGCTATTCTCATTCTTGCTTTTGTCGTCTCCTCAAAATATTGCCTTTCTATTTTTTCAAAGCAGTTTCAGCACCCCAAAACAATAGTCCTCTTATGACTCTTCGTCAGTTTGTGGAGCTTTTCAGTGGAGTTCTTTAAAGTCCAACAGTCTCTGAAAAATGCAAAGCTTGGATTTGAATGCTTTCCCACTGTATGGGCATGCAACCTCAGGTGTTGCCCGTTTCATTTTCTCTATAATCTTTTGCCTAAAATTCCTGTTCTCTCTGGAGTTAGTGATCATTTTAGCTTCAGTCTTTGTAGGTGCAGCTTTCATTCTTTTGTATGACTTTTCACTGATTATATTGCTTATATACAGACTAGCAGCTCCAATTAGCTTTCGCACAGGAACTTAATGAAATAATGAGATTTTTAGAAGTGTAACGATCTTTAGATAGACACATGTAAACAGCAAGAACAGAGATGTCAATTCTAGCTGCACTGAAAATTCGACCAGACAATTTTAATTATATTTTATCAACAGCAGTGATAATATGTCAGAAGCATCGTATTATGATTAATTATATTTACATACTATTAATATATATTAATGTTTATCTCTGCATTTTGTGCAACACAATAATATAGAAGGAGAATTCTTGATGGTGTGATCTGTGGTGGTATATATGTATTATCATTATGAATATGAGATGCTTTTATTGTTCCCAAATAGCACAGGCCAAACAAATGCCAAGAAAACATTTATGGCTCAGTATTCCATCAGTTATCCTTGATATGCCTCATATTTGCTGGGAGGGTAGAACCGTTAATCAGACAATAATAGCTCGGTGTCCACGTGTAAAGGCAAAAGGCCAAAAGGTGCATGAGAAGAGCCATTTATGCTATAATTCCTCATCTGTCATGTACACATCCCCAATGTTTTTGTATGTGTCACCGTATGTAAGGTACTTTGCTGACAGAGACACACTTTTATGTTTATTTACTTGCAGATTCGTATGTTACTATAAATGGGCATGTTGAGTTTGGAGAAGAGGAGGCTGAGAGGGGACCTCCTTGCCCTCTCCAGCTCCCTGAAAGGAGGGTGTAGAGAGGTGGGGGTTGGCCTCTTCTCCCAAGGGAATAATGACAGGAGCAGAGGAAATGGTCTGAAGTTGGGGCAGGGGAGGTTTAGATTAGATCTTGGGAAGAATGACTTTCCTGAGAGGGTGGTCAGGCACTGGAAGGGCCTGCCCAGGGAGGTGGTGGAGTCACCATCCCTGGAGGTATTTAAGAAACGTGTAGACGTGGCACTTCAGGGCATGCTCTAGTGCCCGAGGTTGTTGGGTTGTGTCTGTTTGTGGGGGTTTTTGGTTTGGGGTTTTTTTTGTGGTTGGACTCGATAATCTCAAAGGTCCCTTCCAACCATGAAGACTCTGTGATTCTGTGAAACACCTAGTCACATTTTGGGCTTGAGTCACCCACCTGTCTTGCACCACTTTTTCAGCAATAAACTTCCACTGGAGAGAGTAATAATGCTACACTGGAGTAAATCTGAGGTGGGGTAACAGAGTTCAGACTCCTTCTAAGCACTTCCAAATTGCCTGAGGCTCTCAGCTGCTTCATGGTGTTAGAGTTCTTAAGCCAAACTGAGAAGTTACAGACTCTGCAGCCATGAGCAGGGCCCCTTGTATTTAATTAGGTTTAATTAGATTTTTTTTGTTTAGACAGGATCTGCTAGTAGAGGAATTTCCATTGATGTATTTTAGGCCCAGTTTCAGAAAATGTTACCTGGAATAACTATATTGTTAAATACTGAATGAAGCACAAACGTGCACTAACGTTGCCCTCATAGAAAATGAGATTTCATGTTATAACTTACAGTAATTCTCAGATATTCTTTGTAGATTTATTTATCCTACTCTTACTGGCATACAACTATGGATGAAGTCCTAGTTAGGAATTATACTTAATAAAAGTCTATAATATGACGAAACATAAATTTTATAGAGTCTTGAGTGCTCCAGTAGTTTGCATCTCTTCCAAATATTGCACCAGCAGAGACACTGCTTTGAACATTATTTTTCATCCCCACCAGAGCTGGATTAATGTCTTTATTTTGGACATGAATTAAATTAGTATGCCATATAAGCACCATTGGTATTGCTGTGACTGAAAGACACAGAGTCCAGTTTTAGGCATCACAGCACAAAGGGGTAGTGACAAATTGAGGAGGATCCAGCCAAGGATTGTACAGAGGTCAGAAGACATGAGCTCCTTTCAAATGTTGAAGAGACTGCACTTTCTTAGTCTCAAAAAGAGAATATTAGAGGAAGGAAAATAGTCTCTCAAGCTATAAGGAGTTATTATAAAAGAGGACGGTGTTCTTTTGCTCTTCATGTCTACCTGTCGTGGTACCGAATATTCCATTGGCCATTCTGTTGTTCTCTCTGTGCTCCTTCTCAGCTTCTGTGGGAAGCTGAAGAAAAGTCCTTGAATGGTATAAACACTGCCTAGCAACAATTAAAAAAATATGCGTTATTGACATTCACACCAAATCTGAAAACACAGCAAGCACTAGAAAGAAAATTAACTCTATCCCTGCTGAAACCAGAACACCACCGAAGATAGAACAAGGAAAAAAAAAAAAAGAAAAAGCTTAATTTGCAATAAATATTTATCTTAAGTATTAGGGAAGAAACTGATCTATAAGATTGTGAAGCACTGGAACAGAGAGATTAGGGATGTTGTGAAACAGCCTTCATCAGAAGCCTTTGAGAATAGATTTGACAAATAGATGTCAGGGATCGACTAGATATATGTGCACTTTCTTCATTTAAGGAGGTGAACCAGATCAGTAGTTCCCAAAATAGGAAACAATCCCCCAGGGACGGTGTGGTCGTAACTAGGCAGAGGGAGGTGTGTTGCTGGAGAGTCACTGGGAGCAGAACAGAAAGTGCAGCGAGGAGGTGGGAGTTTGGTGCAGAAATGGAAAGAACAAGGCTGAGCATCACAGATCGTGGGATCCTAAATGCATCTTCCTTTTTGGCTGCCCGGCTGGTCCCACCTGGACCTATCCTGCAAACAGTTGGAGAACTGCTGCACAGGAGTGCAGGAAATAAGAACAGAAATGCCTGTCAGTTCTGTATTTCTAGGATTAGATCTTATGTGGCTCACTTCCGTGTTGTCTTAAATTGCCTTCTCTTGTGACTTCTTAATGTATTACGTGTTTTTCAAATAAACCTCCTAGGCTTATTTACTATGAAGTATGTTGTAAGTCTAAAGCACTAATACACTTTTTTTTTTTTTTTTTAATAACAGAACTTGATAAAGAAACAAGTCCTTCAAAGCCTCTGTGAGCCTCTTCCAAAGACACCAGTTCTAGATCCTTTCTGGTACAGTATTTGCTCTAAATCCATAGTCTGTATACCAATGTGCTGATTTTTGCAAAATGTTATTGGTATCAAAATTTAACCTAATTTTTACAGGCAATTGCACATCATCTCCGTTTCAATTTGTCCAAATATCGATATCTTTCCTGCTCATAAATGAGCAAATTCACACTTCAGATTTTTTACTCGTTTTCCCAGTTTGAGAATTTAATTGCCTTTGATCACGTAATTGCTTTTAATTTACAGAAATAAGCCTTTGAGACATAAACAAATCTATTAACCAGATGCTGAACCTAAATATAAAACATGTAGATATCAGAATGTATATATAAACTTAAAATGTTCGTTATTTTTTTATTTGCTGTTTTTCATTATAGAGAATGCCTGCTTACTTACAGAGAAGCTGATTAGATGCATAATGACTACAGGAAGAGCCTTGAAGACGCATGCAACAAAGTCGGAATTTCGGTAGGAATTTTGTCATTTAAATGGGAGCACAATGTCGCAGTAAAAATATCTAAGAGCTCTAAGTTCTCTTATGACTGAAGTGTGACTTCACTATGTATTACATGTTCTTATCAAAAATAACTGGTGTCATTGAAATAAATACAAAAGAAAAAGAGTAATATAGAATAGGAAGTTTGTACTTTGTGCCCTTAATGCTTATAGTCCTCCAAAGCGTCAAGATCCTCCTGTTAAGATATTAAACATCTTCTGTGCCTACTGAATGGGAATCCAAGATGCTTGATACCTTGTAGGATCAGGTTCTAAATGTGTCTGGAGAATTTTCTTTAAATCCCAGATTATTGTCCCTTTCAGAAAAAATAAACTACAAGCTTGATGCCTTATTCATAGGGCTATCAGTGATTTTAGCCCCTATGCTTAACAGGTGCAGTTCAACTGTAACTTGAATAGAATAGATCCAGCCTGGGTGGCACAATATGGTGCAATTTGGATCTACTCTGTAACGCAGTTTGGACCCAAAATGCAACTAAGTTTGTTTAAAATCTGGTTGAGCACACTCATGAAACTGCTGACAGCCTGTACAATCAAAGCGTCTGAAATGCCATTGACTGTCTCAAGTGCAACATCAATCTATAGGCACAGCTGAAACAACTATCTTTAACAATGAAAGTACATCTGGTAGAATACCTGTATGTCACATTTTCAAAACTGAACCTGAAATTCCCCTTTTAACAAAACCTGTGTTCATTCACACAATCGAGTAAACTAAAATTCTGCCTGGATTCTTTTGATAAATACTCTGAAGCACTGATTTTGGAGTGTGTGTGGAGAATTGTCTCCCATTTTGAGCTGATGAAGCTCTTCACAGTGAGTTCCCCACATGACCCACAGCAGTCTGACTCCTGTGGTCTTCACAGCCCTCAGAGGGCGTTTTCCCTCACTACCGTCACTGTTGGCCAAAAGAAGAGATAGAAGAAAGAAGATGGTGGTTATCACTTTGCAAAATATACGTAAAAGCAGGATTTGGAACCTTTGAATTTAAATTAGGAAAATTGATCCAATCTTTCCTAATTTCATGTATTAGAAGACCTGTTCTTTCCAACTACGTAAGCAAAGCTTTCTGAATACCAATAACCAACCGTTCCTTTCTTTGAACGGAGGTTTCCAGATTCAGAGTTTGAAGCAAGGTCCATTAGACCTGTAATCAGTTTTTATGACAGTCTTTGAGCAAGCAATAGCTTTTGCCATAGTAATAACTCAATTTACTGGTTTTCTTCAGGATTGCAATTTCAGTAACTGGTTGACATGTGACCATAGGATTTCTCCCTGTTAAGGTATAGTAAAAATGTGTCATTAACTAGCTCTTAGTAGACCATTTCTGATTAAGATGCCGTGTACACGCAACGTAAATATAAATACCTCAATAATTTTATTCTTTTACTTAGAGGTCTTTATTGTCTAAACAACAAGCTTATTACAACTATGTTCATTTAGAATGTTTTTATAAGGCTGAAAAGTTGTATAGGAATGTTCCTACATGCAATTATGCACACACATACAAATCTCGTTACTGACTGTTAAAAAAAGGTAAGCATTTTATGAAAACCAGGAAGAGAAACAGGATTGTGAATTAAATATAAACAATAACAGTATCCAGTTTACCCTTACATGTTAATGCTATTGATATGAAATATGAAAGACATTATAAAACCGGCACAATTTTGCAAATAATATCTGAAAATCACATTAATCTGCAAACTCGTCTAATCTTGGTAAGTATAGCACGACTGCTTGTGAGAGGTTGCTATTTTTAGATACTTGGAATTTATTTATTAGAATACTGTCAAAAGAAATGGAGTATTTGAATTTATCCTTAATAGTAAAAAAATATGTATAGAATAACGTAAACCAAGCAGACATTCTAGAAAAGACAGTTATCAGTTTTTCAAGGGCAAGTTTCTAACGTACATTTCTGCAGCAACTGAACATTTTGTGTATGTGTCTCAAAAGTTATTGGGCAGTTATATTAAAAAACGTGCATGGTCATCACTGTTTTTTGCCAATCTGCACTCGTTACTAAGTGATAACTCTTGTATGCTTCAGGAAAAAATGGTCCTAAATTAATCCTCTAGAGCATTAGCTCTCCCATACTTTTTAACAATACTTTTTAGCTATAAAGCTTTTAATAAAAATAAGGGGACTTTTAGCATCCTAGAATAATGGAAATGCAAGTTGTGTTCTTCAGAGTCGGGAAGCTTGGGGAGAAATTGTGTTTGTTGAGCTAAATGTACCTGCCTCCCATCCCCGTAACGATTTGTCTGACGAGTAACTGTCTGGCAGAACGCAAGCGTTGTGCTGCTCCTTGCAGACCTTCTCAACAGGAAAACAAAGCCTCTGCTCTCCCCTTCAAATTAACGGGGCAAGGAGGTTAGGCAGAATGGTGTTCCATACGTTATACTTTGGACAGGATCCTGGAATAAACCTCTCGGCTGTTGAAACAGTCAGAGCTCCGTGGGTCACAGGCGGGCCTTGGCGTAACGCCTCGCGTGCTCCAGCTGAAAGCACAGTGCTCACTGGTGCTTGGCCGCAGCATCGACTCCATAGGTCTTCAGAAGAAAAATCAGCACTTGCTGAATTACCAATGCCTCTTCCAGCATCACTTTTCTTTGGTGATCTCTTGTCAGACGTAGTCCTGCTCGTAAGATCTGCTGGGGTCAGAGCTCGAAGTAGTATAATGGAAGTTTTGTCCTTCATCTCTTTACATGAAAGATGCTCTAATTTCTTTAAGGAGCTCCTCATATGGAGCAGAATTATTTCCCCCTCTGCCTGGTTCATTATCACTGCAATCCTTCCTCCAAGTTTTTTCCAGAAAGCCTCTAATATCCTGACCCTTAAAAGTTTGCAGTCAGAAAGGAGGACTCACGTACGAATTGCAGTTACAAGTTTTTCTGTGCTCTGAGAAATTATAGGCATAGTTGACTTTAATGAAGTTAGGAAAGCAGGCAGATCAATTCAGCCGATAATGCCAGGTGTCTGTTTCAAAACAAAGACTTGTCAAACATATTCCAGCAGATGAATCTCTGAACAGTTCTGAAGGGTAATATTGATGTCTCTAAAAATCTACGTCTTGAAGGTGCCAAAGGTACACGAGCCTGGCAATTAAGTCAGCTTTTTAAATAGAGTTTTAGTAGGTTTCACTGTGGATGTATCAGATGGTATTGACTAACAATTCGTAGGGTAAGGTCGTACCTCAGAAAGGATTCTGTTTATAATTATGAAAAGCATGTTTTCTGACCATTAATAGGGTATATCTTGTTAATTATGATGATATATAAGGTATTTCACCTGTGAAGCCATTTAGAAAATTAATGTTTGAGTCACAGAAAGGTCATTGCCATTGTGGAAGGAATCCATTCATCTCTAAATAGGCCATCCGAATATAGACGAAGAAATACACTATATATAATTACCTAGAAATAGATGGAATAAATAAGATTGATGATAGGTATTACTAAAGCCACACTTTAGTTTCCTGTTAGGAAAAAGCAGAACGTAACTGGAAGAAAAAATAATATACATGCAAAAATGCAAGAAGTAAGTTAAAATCGGAAGTAGTTATGTGAAATTCAGCTATTACATGAGGTGAGAACTCATCAGCCTTCAGGAGTGGTGTACATCAAGAACTTTGTCCTGAGATTCAGTCAGGTATTTCTGAAGACAGCTCCTACAAAGCAGAGAATGAGGACTGATATTTATTTTTTTTTCAAAACTTTAACCACAGCGCTGCCTCTAAAAACGCCTTCGCAGAGCTCTCCCTGAGCATGGTGGTCACTGTTACTTTCTCGTATTTTCTTTCATAAGAGTTGTCTGCCTCCTGGCTCCTCAGCATCGGTTGGTTGAGAAAATTAGACACACTCCCTTTCCACGTGATTGGCAGGAAATCGGTTTCCCTGGCATTGCTGTCTGCTTCCTGGGCAGACCGTGCTCATGCCAGGCTCATGGTACAGATTAAAACAAAATTCATTTATGATAAGGGAAGTTCAGGATTACCTAACTCCTGCCTCCAGGCCCCACTCTCTCTCAGCAGCCCCTTTAACTTTTACATTCTGAATTGCAATGAGCTTTCACGTCTGCTGAGCCCTGATACTCTCAGAGGAGCTCTGTGATATTAGAATATTTTGATGAATTAGAGCCTTTCCTTTTACTTTGCCTCTACAAACCTCTGTTCTGGGAGAGCAGTTATCACCGATGCATTCTCATCTTGCAGTGCATTGGGCAGAAATGGCTAAACAACTGGTGGAGATGGGGACCTCTAAGCAGAAAAGGGATGAGGATTTATGGCCCTTTGAATTCTTCCTGCCCCGCTGAAACCCAGCGCTGGCTTACCCTGTTCACCTGGGGGACAGGGAGGGGTGCATCTGGCCTTGCCAGCCACACCAGAGCAAGATGGTGTGCACAGAACCAGTGGTGAGAGGACACCCATGCAGGCTTGTAAAAATGTAGTTGCTCCTGTGCTGGTTGTACAGAGGCTCTAACAGCTCCCTGACGTGCAGATGTTGGTATTTCTCAAACGATGGCTGTAGGTCAGCCAAGTGGCTGTGTACCTGCCGCGGCACCAGAGCTCAGGGCTCTACAAAAGCAATGCTATCCGTGTTGGCACTCTGTATAACTGAGGGGGAACAGCAGGGACAAGTCTTACTGGTGGTGCCTGTAGGGGAAGTTCTCCTTAGCCAGAGTGGATAACACTTGTGTGAAACCAGCCTGGACCAAGCTGGCTCTAATCTCCTGAAACACAAACTTTCGGGCCAGCAAAGGTGATTCTGGCAGGGGCAGGAAATATGTCCAGGATCAGTGTGAATACTTTAGGTAGGAGCCGGTTAGGCTGTAAGGTGTTAGGACTAGCCACCATCTCTGAGATAACTTGTGCTTACCAGGCTTGGCACAGTCGTTGGGGACCGGGAGCCCTGTGCTGGCACATGCTGTGCCCGTGCACGCATGCCAAACCACCTCGGAGCAGGCCACGTTCAATCAGTGTTACAGGTTGGGGTAAATCATATCCTAGGTTTTTTTTTCCCTCCTTCTTCCTGATTAGAAAATTGCAGGATAGTGGAACCTGCCTAGAAAATTACTTTCTGAGACCATCTGTGCCAGAAAGCTTGGTAGTTTATGCAAAATAAATAAAAAAAACCAAGCTGTGAAGGTGAGCGAAACAAAAGAGCAAAAAACCTAAAGTAATATATTTGCACAAAGTGTGCTTGCCTCAGTCACCCCCTCTGTTTCTCCCAGTTCCCACGTCCCGCTGTCGGGAGCTGCAGTATTTCCGTCAGTGAGACAATGCACTTTCCCCCGAAAGCTGCTGGGTTTAATCTCACCATCAGACGGTGTGATTCATTTCTGCGGTCCCTGTTGTGCGTTTCTTAATATCAGGCACGAGTGAAATATCTTCAGGACCGTGAGTGAGAGTGGAGTTAACTATTTTTTCAAAGGGGAAAGATGCTGGAAATATATAGTGGTCTTCATCAGCTGAAAGAGCGCGTGAAACCAAGGCCAGACTCCTGGGCTGCACACGATGAGCCTGTATCTGCTAAGTGAGCCAGAAGGAGCCTTTCACACCTCTAAAACAGAGCCGGTTCGGTTCAGCCAAATCCCAGGAGCAGCTCAGAACATTTGGCCCCGCACACAGCTGCCTGGAGGTGGCCACATCTGGTGAGTAACAGCTACTCCCCCGCAGAGGAGAGGTCCCTACGCCCGCTGCGTGATGTTTTCTTCTGCGTGAATTCATCCTCCGCAACACAGCAAAGCTTTCCTCTGCCTTTTTGCAGCGCTACAGTGGCTCCACAGAGCCCTGTGAACGGACAAAAAGTTTCACGTAATAGTTCAGGTTTCCTCTCATCTTCTCTGAGACCAGCATGTGCACATAGTCTGCTTTTAATACGGTCATCATGTGCCTTGTCTCAAACCATTGTATAGGTCAAGAAGGCCTCCTGAGACCTGCGTTCAATGAAGACACGCTGAAGTCCTTCTACTTTTTCCTCTGGTTTCTGAGCCTTTTAATTTTGTTCAGGGTGTACGCCCATCGCTTCTGAAGCAAAGGCTTCAAAGCCTTTTGCAAGCTGAACTAAAAGTCAGCTTGTGGTAGCCCTGAATCTTTGCTTCCTGATGGTTTTACCCAGGCCTTTTGAATTTCTACCTGTAAATCATCTTCAACACCTTTGAAAAACAGGTGTTCGTAATGGTTCTCTGAGCTGAAAAAGTTTATTTCATAGTTTAAAGAGATCCTGTCATATTTAGCTGCTCTTTTGCATCATTGCATGATCGTGACCTATTTGGGGCATAAGTACTTTCCGTGATTTTGTCTGTTTTGCCATGATTGGGTCCTCGGTTAGGAGCTTGAGCCTCTTTTCTCACCTTTTTCCACGTGCAGCATTAAAAAAAAATAATGATCTGTTGATCGGGTTAGAAAGTCTCCCTTCTGTCTTCAAAGCCAGAATCCCACTCCCCAGCAGAAGAGCTTTGGGTCGAGACCCAAATACAAATTACAGTAAGACTGAGATGTTGAGCCTGCTGTATTCCTTTCCCATTTGCACTTTCTTCCCCACTTTTCCCTCTACTCATTTGTTGCCTTCCTCCCCTTAATTTAAAGTCTCCCTTCTGTCTTCACAATTCTGATTATCGTAGCGGACTGCAGAAGCTCGTTCACCCACGCCTCACGTCGCCTGCCAGAAAGTAGGCATGCAAGCTTTCTTCTTTATGAGGAACCACCCTTTCTTTTCTCCGATTGACTGAAACCCCTTACTAACCAAAGGTGAGCCTCGTCTCCAAAGTGGTTGTGCGGTTGGTTACGTTGCTAGGAAAAATGGAACCGTTCCGTACTGCTGAAAAGTGAGTAGACTCCTTGGCTTTGTCCCATTGGAGAAGTGAGTAAATTCTGTTTATCTGCATTTATTCTTGACTCCGCAACTGTTTTCCCCAGTTTTCAGGTGTGGGAAACCTTTGAGATACCAGGATTTGCTTGATATTACTGGAGCCTGGGATTTTGGTCTGTCTGCTTTGCTTTGTAGCCTTCCTTCGTTGTTGTTAAACGAATGATAGAGACGAGAAGCGAAGATGATGAGCTATTTCTAATTAATCTTTGCGGCAAGCAGCTGATTTGTAGAAGTTGCGTTACACCCTCAAGAAAAATGAAGGTACTTAAGCCTAGAATGTCTCTGGTCTCTGCTGCTAAACATCTGCCAAACTCTGGCCTTCAGGAACTCATCTCCAGGCCTGGCTGGGGGATGTGCTCAGGGATCTGTGTAGCAGAGTAACCCGACCAGTTGTAAACTGGTAGTGCTTTTTCCCAGCATGATCCACAACTGCCTCCCCGTTAGTCCTCTCAGTCTGGAAGCACCCTGATGTCTCTTTAATGGGGGTTAGCATTATTTATAGCAATATACAGGTGTGCTGCTGGAAGACCTAACCGTAAATCGCCTCAGATATTGTTCCGTGATGAAGTGCCTCTGTATTATTTAACAAATTGTCCCAACGTGACTGAACGGTGCAGAATGGAAAAACTTGCCACAGAAATGTAATATTGAAAAGGCCATAATGCTGCGTATTTAGTTTAGATTTGTAATTGCAATAGATGTTCTTCTGGCAGCTTTTGTTCTCCGGCAGTATTTTCGGCTTCAGAAAAGCAGAGCGCTTCTAACCTGGGGGTGCCAGCGGGGCAATCCGGTGACTAATACACGTGACACTGTTACACAGCTGGTGTTGCAGAGTTATTTGACAGAAAAAAAAGGAGAAAAAAATCTGGCTGCGTGTGCGCGTTTTAGTTACAGTGCACTGCCTAGAGTGCAAGGTGGCAATGTTGTTTTACAGTGCGCGAGAGTGATTCTGCCTCAGTGGGAAGAAGATTGAGGTGTGATGAAACGCCAGCCAAAAATGCCTACAGACACCTCAAAATAAAGAACTACACGTGTTCTGAGATGTCGGTCCATCGTATTTGGCCTTAATCTGGTGCACAATGCTTTCCCGAATGCTCTCAAGAATAGGCTTGTATTTTTGAAGTGAGAGGAAAGGTGGAGCATCATCGTCTTCCTAGACCATCGTCTTCAACCCTTTCCTGGGTTGAAAATGAACCACATCAGTTGTTTTCTTGTACTTGCAGGTGTGTTTCCTGCCGTTGTGTCGTAAACGGCTTCTGGTTTTTCTTTATTCCACCAAGGACAAAGGCTGTCATGCCTGAAACGTCCACCCAGTTGGGATCTCACTGGGTGAGATCTGGCACAACAGGCAAGGGAGCAGCCCGGCACCAGCGGCCAGGTCAGCTGCCGCTTTCCTCTGGGCAAGAGAAGTTGCCCACAAACACCCATAGGCATTTTTGGAAGGGCAAAGGAGGGAGGACGGGATCCGGAGGAGTGAAGGGAGGGTTGATGTCAGCACTTCCTTCCCAGGGATTCAGGGTTGGGAGGTCTATGAATTAAAGAGCCTTTTTTCCAAAGGTGAGAACTGAATAGCCCTGGCAATGCCTCTGTTGCTTTTTAAGGAGCTACTTTATTTTTTTTTTTCGATTTAACCTTTTGAGTTTTCTCGGTTAAATCTTAACATGAGTCAGATCTCTCCTAACGTGAAGTCCGAGACCTTCTAAAACTGTCGGCGATGGTGTTTAAAATGTTAGTAGAGAAATGAAGTGTCCGTTTCCGTGTGGATAACGGGGTTGTTTGCGTTCACGCGTGTGGGTGTGCAGGACCCACTTAAATCAAAACCGGTTTCTGGCTGGGGGGGCTGCATCCAGCTGGGAGGGTGAGAGCTGTTGCAACAGGAGCAGTTTTGGGGGATGGGAGGTACCCTGGCTGTTGAGATGTTCACCCGAGCAGCAGCTCTTCTTCAGGTGGCCCAGTCACAGACAGGAGCCTGCCCGCCTCAGAACCACCTGGGGGACCACGCTCCACATGTCTGTCCCTGTCTGTACCTCTGTCTGTGCCTCCCCTGACCTCAGACTGGCTTTGCCCGCTTGGGACCAATGGAGCAGATAGGGAAAGGGCTTCCCTGTGAATAAATCCCCACGGATTTTGCGCGGCGAAGCAGCTGACAGAGGGGGCAGACCCCATGTGTGTCCCACACGAGGGAAAAGGCAGAAAATCACGCAGGTACCAGGAAGCCTGCCCCAGGCAAGAGGTTTTATTAATGCTCCAGGCTGGGGAAAAACATCAGTTGGAGTTTGTGCTTTATTTGACACCAGAGAACCCAACCAAAAGACCCCAATCTGAGGGAAGTCGGCTTTCGCCGTCCCACCGCCTCTCTGCCTCCCCGCTGCGGCACCCCTGAGGCTGAGCTTTAAAAATGCCTGCTGCGCTGCTGCTGCTGGGGAAATCAACCACTTCTTGCTGTAGTTCGAGGTGCAGGGGCGTTTCGTGTCGTACTCCCGGTGCCCCGGGAGTTAGATATTCAAGGATGCTACTGGTTCAGCTTTTCGGAGGTGCTGTCAGATGGGGC
Organism: Arenaria interpres; assembly: GCA_013399435.1. Taxonomy (NCBI): domain Eukaryota; kingdom Metazoa; phylum Chordata; class Aves; order Charadriiformes; family Scolopacidae; genus Arenaria; species Arenaria interpres. Next base: position 65,603 of record VXAK01025292.1, read on the forward strand.
AGGGTTGGTCCCCTCATCCGAGCGCTCTCCCAGGATTCGGTACGGTTCCTCATCCATCCCAAACGCCTGTTTTCCTCTGCTGTAAGGTGGGGTGGCGGCACGTCCCTGCCTCCCCGGGGGGTGTTGTGGGGATCAGTATGCTACATACCATGCGGCGCTCTGGTACTGCCGGAGAGAGGGGCAAAAGCACTGAATTGTCATAAAGACGTGGAAAAAATTGTAAAACTCTAGGGGAAAAAAAAAAAAAACCAAGATAAAACAAAACAACCAGCCCACTGGAGTTAAATACGCCGTGGCATGGTTTTCCCTTTCCTGCATGCTGCCTTCCACGCGTCGCCATGGCTCTTGCAACCTGAGCCCGCACCCGTGTATCACACAGGACCATTGCAGCACATTCCAAGCGTCGGGAGCCTGGACCCTGCGTTTTCCTTCACAGGGCGCCGCCGCCGCCGCCTCGGCACTCGTTAAGCGATGTGTTTTGTGAAAATAAATAAATAAATAAGGGAGGGAACGAAAATGTCATATACATAAATATGCCACAGTAAGTTTAGTCTTTGGATCAAAGCGCTCAAAACGAAGACAGCTTTGAAACAGAAAGGGAGGAATCAAAATTACACATCCCTGCGTATCCGCTCGGGTGCCAGCTGTTTAAGCGAGGCGCGCGTACCGTGGCTGATTAAATGAAAACATTCTAACAGCTGTCTGAAAAAGCAAAACCCTCTCCCCATCTTCCCGGGGCTGCCGTGGTACCCGGGAGAGCGGCCACTGGGCTCCAACCCGTGCTTGCCCCATCTCCGCTCATCAGCACGCGTCGGGGGGGAGGGAGGGACCACCGGGCACACAGGGCTGCTCTGGGCTGGTCCAAAGGACAAGCGGTGAGATCCTTGGCGAGGTCCAGAAACTCCTGGTGCCGTCGACTCGCAAACCTGCGTCTGGGCAAGAGCCCGTGGGCCGGCTGGCTCTCATCCGGACTGTGCGACGAGTTAAAAGTGAGGCAGGCTGATTCCCCTCAGCGGGTTGAGGGGAGAGGCGCTGGTTTTCGTATCCAAGCCAAACACAGCCCGACCTCCCCAGCGGGGGGAAGAAGCTTTATGGCCTGTGATGGGCTCTGGGGGGTGGGGGGCTGCACTAGGTGGCCTCCCAGGATCCCATCCCAGGGTGGTGGTACTCTTCTTGTAGCACAGGTGTTGCCACAAACCCCAGCCCTGGGTTTTAGCAGTGTCCTCAGCAGGGGCCGGCAGCGATGGCGCAGCCTGTGCTGCATCAGCCACCACCTCTCTCCAAACGGCCTCGGCCATGGGAGGTGTTTCCCCAGCTTTCCTGAGAGGGAAGAGTGTGGCCTGTAGGTGGAGGGAGGTCATTCTCCCCCTCTGCACTGCGCTGGTGAGGCCACAACTGGAATCCTGCGTCCAGTTCTGGGCTCCCCAGTTCAAGAGAGACAGGGAACTGCTGGAGAGAGTCCAGCGTAGGGCAACAAAGATGATGGAGGGATTGGAGCATCTCCCTTATGAGGAAAGGCTGAGAGAGCTGGGGCTCTTTAGTCTGGAGAAGAGAAGGCTGAGGGGAGACCTTATTAATGCTTATAAGTATCTAAAGGGTGGGTTGGAGGAGGATGGAGCCAGACTCTTTCCAGTGGTTCCCAGTGAGAGGACGAGGGGCAACGGGCACAAGCTGGAACATGGGAAGTTCCAGTCCAATCTGAGGAAGAACTTCTTTGGGGTGAGGGTGGCAGAGCCCTGGAAGAGGCTGCCCAGGGAGGGTGTGGAGTCCCCTTCTCTGGAGATCTTCAAGCCCCACCTGGATGCCGTCCTGAGTGATGTGCTCTGAGCAACCCTGCTTTGGCAAGGAGAGTTGGACTTGATGATCTCCAGAAGGTCCCTTCCAACTCTGACAACTCCGTGATTCCGTGAATCTGGGCAGAGAGACAAGGAACCGGACACGTCACCCCTCCATCAGCCTGTTGCTGCCACCCACCTTGTGTCTGCCTGTCGATGGAAGCTGAACCCAGGAGTGGTTTACATTGCAGGCGGGTGGAGGGGTGAGGGGGAGCAGGCAGCATCTCATCCCTCACAGGTGAGCTCTGTTAATTAGCCAAGGGATAATGGGCTGGGCCTCCCCCACGGCAATGCCCTTTCTCCATGAGGAAGGGCCAGGTGGAAAGGTTTGTGGGCATCTTCATGTATTTAAGTACAAGAAACTTGAGAGAGTTACGTATCAAGGCACCAGGCGTTTTTAAAGATGCTGCATTTTAAGAATATATTCTCAAAATTTCTAACATGAAGCTCGATCAGGGAAGAAATTACACGACTCGGGATGTAAAAACAATTTCAAAAGGTGACATCTTTTGCTTTTTTTCGGTGGGACCCGTACTCGGCTTGTTCCCCGCTGCACGTCCACGGCTTCTGCCCACAAAGTCAGGGAAGAAACGGAACCGATTTTGGCTCGCTTAAAAGCTGTAGCCGCTGCTGCCATAAAATGTTGTCGTTGACGGGAGGCTTTTCCACGGCTTTCCTTCCCCGTCTGGCGTGGGCTGACTTGCCCGGCTAGGTGTGACACAACGCTCTTCATGGCTTTGTTCAATACAGACAAAGCTATCTCCCTGTAAAATGCGCCCCCCCATCCCAAAAAATAAATGTATGTTCTCAAAGTTAAGGTTATCCCACCTACTTCCATAGCCTGCCTTCCAAAATGATGTGGTGCCACCTGCGTGGGAGAAGTCATGAGGGTTTCGAGTGGGTAAGATGGGTAAGAAAGGACTTTCCACCACGCCACGAGCCCTTCTCAAATCCAGCAGGCCCCGTGCGTGCGCCCCCCCCCTTCCTCCCCCCGAGAGGCCTCGATCCCCAAATTCCAGGTGCAAACGGGCAAGGCAAAGCCACACCAGCCACCGGCGGGGTGACGCGCGGCGGTGCTACACCTGCGGTGCGTTCCTGGTGGTGATCACACCTGCGAGCACAAGTCAAGGCGTCAACCTCGGGCCTTCGGGTGGCTTTTTGTGCCTCCTGTTCCCTCCTACCCGCCGTGATGCTTTCACTCCTCCTCCCGGAGGTATTTTTCTTCCCCTCTGCCCAGGGAGCATCAGGGCCCGGTTTGGTGGTGGCGGTGGTGGCTCCAGGAGGGGCTCACGGAGCTGGCCATGACCCTGCCATCCCGTGTGTCCGGCTCTTCAGGAGCAGCCCTCTCTCATGGTGGTGAGGGGGGGTCAGGTCTGTACGCACCCCACCCCGCAGCGATGCACCCCCACTTCCCAAGAGATGCTGAATGCAGCCATGGGGGGCCGCTTGCTCACCCTGCTCCTGGCTGGAGAGGAGATAAACGCCCCCCACGGGGGGGTCAGTGTGTCCCCGGGAGGTAAATAAATACCCC
>VXAK01025293.1:0-13406 GCA_013399435.1 Arenaria interpres
TTGTTGCCCTTGACATCCCTGGCATATTTTACTCTATCTGGGCTTTAGCTTTTCTAACCTGATCCCTGGCTGCTTGGGTAAATTCTCTGTATTCCTCCCAGACTACCTGTTCTTGCTTCCACCCTCTGTAGTCTTCTTTTTTGTGTTTGAGTTTGTCCAGGAACTCCTTGTTCAACCATGCAGGACTCCTGGCGTTCTTGCCTGTCTTCCTCTTTGTTGGGATGCATCACTCCTGAGCTTGGAGAAGGTGATCCTTGAATACTAACCAGCTTTCTTGGGCTCCTTTTCCCTCCAGGGTTTTATCTCACAGTACTCCACCAAGCAGATCCCCAAAGAGGCCAATGTCTGCTCTCCTGAAGTCTGGGGAAATGAGCTTACTGTGTGTCTTCCTCTCCATCCTAAGGATCTTGGACTCTACCATCTCATGGTCACGGCAACTAAGGCTACCCTTGAGCTTCACATTCCCCACCAACCCTTCCTTGTTGGTGAGAACAAGGTCCAGCATAGCACCTCTCCTGGTTGGCTCCTCTGTCACTTGGAGAAGGAAGTTGTCATCAACGTATTCGAGGAATCTCCTGGATTATTTATGCTCTGCTGTGTTGTCCCTTCAACAGATATCAGAGTAGTTGAAGCGCGGCCAAAAGGACCAGGGCTTGTGATCATGGGGCTGCTCTTATCTGTCTATAGAGGGCTTCAGCCACTCTGTCTTCCTGGTTGGTTGGCCTGTAGCAGATCTGCACTGTAATGTCACCTGTCCTTGCCCTCCCTTTAGTCCTGACCCATAAACTCTCTGTCATCTCCTCATCCATCCCCAGGCAGTGCTCCGTGCACTCCAGCTGGTCATTGACATAGAGGGTTACATCTCCTCCACATTTCCCCTGCCTGTCCCTCCAAAAGAGCATATATCCTTCCATTCCAACACTCCAGTCATAGAAGCCATCCCTCCACATCTCTGTGATGCCAGTAAGGTAATAGCCCTCCAGGTGTGCACACTTCTCGAGCTCCTCTTGCTTGTTGCCCATGCTATGTGCCTTTGTATAGAGGCATTTAATTTGGGCACCAGATGAAGCTGATTTACTGGCTGGAGTGCCTGGAATTCCTTCGTGCTGCACTCCTAATCCCAATGTTATGCCTCTGAGTCTAAACAAAAAGATACTTTAACCCATTTTCCTGAAATTAAGTAAAAAACCCCTTATTTAATAGAAAATAAATGTATGTAATATAAGTGAAACAGGTACTGCATTCTATTTTGACTTATACCTGCATTTTGGAAATGAAATGTAAACTTTACATTATTCATCCTTCCGTTCTTTCTATGGAGAAAACTGAATCCTAAACAATCCTAATCCTAATCTGAATCCTAAACAATCGATGAGGTTGATGTTTGCCTGTTTGCACTAGGCAAAAGATACACAAACATACATTAGTCAGACATGATACAGATGACGTAAATCAAGCTGTCTTGTCATGCCAATTAAGGCCTTTATAGTATTAAAAAAGTGACAATTCATGTCTCTCCAGTAGAATGCAATCATGTAATTTCTCAACAACACGTCATTGAAGTATAAATTAGCTTATTCTAGCTGAAAATAAGAGAAAAACTTTTCAGTCTTCTTGTGATAAAAATGCTGTCTATTGTGGGGCTAGCAGAAAAGGTTAGAAAAACAGTCTTCCATTTTTTGAGACTCATGCCATTTGTCAACCTCAATTTCCATGTAACAAGTAATACGATGAAATGAGAAAATGGTGCTTCACAGCAAAAGTTTGAAGCAATAAAAAGTTATGTTCATCTGGGATTGTTGCCATCTATCCATGCTTTTCAGTTTGGAGAAAAATAATTATGCTGAGCTGTCTTTTATCTGAGGCATAGAATTTGAATCATAAGCAATTTTTATATTTATAATTGTTACCTTTTAGCTGGATTTTGAGAGTGGAATAATAAGGGTGAATAAAAGGTATAATTAGCCTTTCCCTGCTAGTTACACGCAAGTGAAAACACATATAAAATCCCTGGGATTTTTTTTGTGCAATCTGATAACATATCTGATAGACAGCAATAAATAGCTTATAAGGGATAGAGTGTTAATTTCTTCAATTGATCTATCAATGTCCAGGGTCTGACTGTTGTCTACACACACTAATATGGAGAGTTATATATATATATTTGAATGGAGGAAGTATTTTACAATCATGTAAGACATGAGGGGGAATAAATGTACCACTATTAGCATGTATATAAACAAAGTGGATTTTCCTTTGCATATTGTGATGTTTCTTAAGAAAGTGTTCCTCTGTGAAAACTGGACCAGTTTGGGAAGTAGCTATGAAGAGATGGCTGGATACAAATTAATATTGTGAGGCAGTGTGGAGGAATGGCTGAGTGAAAAGGGGCACGATTTGATTGCAATGAGCAACCCAGTCTTTGATGTAGATAAAAGCCCAGAGGTTACTGTGAACTGTCCTTGAGAAGCAGAAGTATGCAGAAGCAGCTACATGATGAATAAGATAAGCAGAACCGCGTCTGGGAGATGGGGAAAACATTGCTGCGCATGGACAAGAGCTTTACACCAATTGTCTCAGCGCTCTAGTTGCGTGAACAGAGACTGTAAGCCAGTCATATAGCTGCCGCTAGCGCATGCTCTTATTGCCTGTCTATATATACTCTGTAAAAACTTAAATAAAGGGAGAACGATCATACTCATATTGAGACTCCATCATTACTCCGTGTCCGTCTCCCACTCCAACAAGGCAGCTTAGTATCATTCTGGAAATAAATAATATTTTGCTTCATGTTTCTGAAGTGCTGTCAGAAATATTACTAAATTCTTAGGCTTTTCCTCGCTGGGACACCAGTAATCTTGAAATGCTTAATCCTGGATTAATTCTCAAGCTTGTCAACTTTACTTGAGAGTCTTGCATTGTCCTTGATTAGCATTGTAATTATGTTACCATGTCCCAAAGCCATATTTTCCACCTCATTGACATTTTACTACCAAGTGTTCATCTACTCTGCAAATCCATTACATATTTCCTTAAATATCTACACTGACTCCCATAGACCATCTAGTTTTTTTACACATGCATGCTACATGTACAGAACTGGAACTTAGACAAATTAGGTTTCAGTGAGCCAAGTTCATACTCAGAAACATGCATAAATCAAGAATAACATCATGAGTACTGGGAAGCATTGTTTCTTCCTCAATCTCTAATCTGTGCTTGTCATGTGGGTTTAGCACTTTTAATATTTATATCAGTTCAGAAAGCAAATATGATTTGATTCATACCAGGTGTTAAGAAAAAAGTAAGGATCTTCAAGCTGGAGAAGAGCAGATTTAGATTGGAAATTAGGAACAAGTTCCTTAGTGTGAGGGTGGTGGAACACTGGAACAGGTTGCCAAGGGAGTAGCTAAGGTTGCCAGGGTTGAGGCCCCTTTCCTGGAGATATTCAAGGTGAGGCTCGACGAGACTCTGGGCAACCTGGTCTAGTTGGGGGTGTCGCTGCTGACTGTGGGGAGGTCGGACTAGATGACCTTTGGAGGTCCCTTCCGGCTCAGACCATTCTATGATTCTATGATTCAGAGTCTTCAGAAGTTAAAAATAGTACCAGTATCTGAGTGTTGAACCTAGATGATGTGTGGACGTATTCTAGCTTTTCTGTCTCACAAACCCAGCAGTTCCTACAGTTCACACACTTGTATGGAAAGACATATATACTTTCTAAGATAAAGGGGTTTTTTTGTTTGTTTTTGGCTTAGTACTAAACTGCCTAAGCAACTTTTAAATTTTTTTGGTATTTATTTTGCATTTTATGGGAACTTTCTTATTGCTCATTTCTCATATCAATTTAATTGCTGTGGAACAACTGTCCAGCTGTTCTACCAACTGATCCCTGGGCTTTATTTTTTTGAGTGCTGAACAACCAAACCCACAAGACAAAGTCAGTGGGAGATGTGGATGGATATTCAGCACTTTGGGAAAAATGGGAGAGAAGTCATCTTATTACCAGGCTAACTACTCATAAAAGATAAATCGTACAAAATTCACAACTGTTTATAAATTGCTTTGTAATTATTTCCATGTATATTGTTCTTGTTTAAAAAATAAACTCCAAGATTTGAATTGCTCATGAAATGCATTTATTGTGTGTACTTGCTGGTTTTATTGCAGCAACAGTAATTCCCCCACACCTTGGCTGGGGGAGGGAAAGAGGGATAGGAATTGGAAACTGTAATTAGCAATAATGTAATTAGTTTATTACTGTAATAACCTTGTAAGTGGATACTAACAGATTCAGCTGATGGAAGTAGGAAGTTCTGATGGTTAGGAATTTATTTTTAATATTTAAAGTCTTTTATCTTGCACACATTTTGAGTCTCTTCCGGTATGAAAGCTTGCTTTGAAATTTTTCTCCATAAAAATGCACACTATGTTTATTTTAATTATGTCAACTTGTACCAGATTTAAAATTGAGTTCTGACTGTACAACATTAATTGTGTGTTGTTTATAGTAGTTCTAAACTACATGTTTTTCTTGCCTACTTAATTTTCTTGGTTAAAAGATATTAGTCACTGATCTGTAATATCTGCATACAGAATACACAAATATGTGCTGCTCTCTTTTTTAATCATGTTAATATAAAGGTTACAGCCAGGCACTTTTTTAATTATAGGCTCTCTTAGTGTGTTGTCTTGACATGCTTGCTCCACGCAATATATAAAACTGCACGCAGTGTGACTGAACAAACTTTAAAAATTCTATCCCACACCATTCGAGAAATATAGATCCACATATGTCAAGACTGAAGAATTTACCAAATAGGATTCACAGCTTTTTAGTCTAGTTACAGTACTTTATAATTAGTTCCTTCTATTTAACTGAAAATTATCTCAAAGTTTTCTAAAAGGAAAGTGTTTTCATGAATATTCATTGACTAGCATGAAAATTTGAAGTTGGAGCAGTGTATAGGCAATGTTTTTAAAATATTCAGGGGCAGAATTATCCATATTGCACTTGAGTAGTCAATTTCCTATTGATGAAAATTAATCTGAAAAATTAATTTGGCAAGGTTCAGATCTGGAAATTCCCATACTTAGCAAATCAAAAGCTGGATGCAAAATGCACGTCAAAAAGGCTTATCACCAATCATGAAAACACATGAGAAGCCTTGAAAACAGCAGGGTGAGGAAAATGGGCATAGAAGGCCTCTGAAGGGTAACCTGAATGTCAGCTTTGATCAAAGTGGCCAAATTTGTTCGTTCAGCTCTTTCCTGCTATAACTCAAAAGTATTGAAAGGGCCTTGGGGGAATATATTTTGTGGAAGAGAAGTAAAATGATGACACAAAAAGTGAACATTTATCACCTAGCATTGCTTGAAAATTAACTCTCTTATAGATACAATATGAGCAGAAAAAATCAACTTGCATGCTGTTATCATTTTTTTCCTAGACTTCTGATATTTTACCACTACTACTAAGCTGTGAGGTGTTCAGAGAAAAAAATGAAGTGAAGAGTTGAAGTGTTGTGCTGATCATGATCTGGAAATAAAGAAATGAAAATTTACAGTGCTGATGTCTTAAATGAGAATCCACAGAGAGACTTAGGAGGGGTTTGTTTGTTTGTTTGGTGATTTTTAAAGCTGGAAATAATAGCTTTGCTCTCAGACGAAGAAGAAAACAATCCAGTTTCTTAAAGAAGACAATAGACAGTAAAGAAGAGTTATTTTATTTGCATTGATGCAAATTGATGCAATGAAATCTGTTTTCCACTGGGTGGAAAACATTCCATTCATCCAACTTGCAATGAGATCTAGTCCTTGTTCTCCCCCAAAAAACCTAAATACTTTTAGAAAGGAGTCTAATACATTTAAATATGGCCTTACGTTTGTGACAATGTATTGATACAAAGGGATAAGACTCAGTTATCCTGTAGGTTTCTGTCACATCTTGGCAAAAGCCATGAGGCAGGTTGGGTCTGATCTAGAAAATGAATTCATATCTCCTCAGACTTACTCCAGGACTTTTCTGCTTGTGCACCTGTAGTAGCTGGGAACTAAATTCTGAATTCTTCTTCGAGTTCCTGCATGACTGGATTTTGTGGGATTCTGAAATATGTTCATTTTTCTGGCAATAGATCCATGTTTTCATTTGGATTATTGAACACTCTGCAGCAAAAAGTGGTTGAAAGTTTCACTTTCAGCTTACTGGCAAAACATTATCATAGATTTTAAAAAAAAAAAGAAAAGAAAAAAAAAAGTCGTGAACTCCAGTTACTTCCGTGTTAAAAATAATGAAATGTGTTAGTATCCTATAAGCAATATGTTGATGATAAAGGCCAAGCTCACAATAATTGTGAACTTCACCAGCTCTTCATGCAATTATTTCAAAGAGTTAACATATTCTGCATGGCTCAAATCCCAACACAAATTTCAGGGAGAGGTATATGACTTTACTGGCTGTGTTGTGGGTCAGTATGAGAGCAGTTTGTCTTAACACTCTTTGCACTATTCTTGGTTTATGTGAGAATAAAAGATACAGTGTGTAGATTCACAGTCTTTCTTTATTATTAAATTCAAATAAATTTTTGAATTAAATTTCTCACCCTTAGTACCTGCCTAAATTGTGTTGCAGCTGCAACCATGCCTGGCCATGGAGCTTGTCTCCCCCAGTCTTCTGCCTCAACCCCTCAGTCACCATAACCTCACCTGGCCATTGCGCACTAATGCGCCCATCAGAATCAGTCCTCACCTTGACCTTGCTCAGCTCAGTGGGACACAGGGGGACTGTGTCCCTCTGAGGGAGGGATTATTGTACTCAGAATGTTAGAATTGCCAATAAATATATGTATATATATTTGTGTATTTATTTGTTTTGAAGCAACACTAGAATCAATGGCTTGTCATGAAGGTCTGGTGCAGCAGATACCCTGCGTAAATTCTTTAAAAAAAGTTATTTTAAGTACTTGTCTGATTCATATGCTGCCATGATAAATGGGAAAGCTGAATAAAGATGTTATTCTGCAGTGGTTTATATAATTAGTATCTTTTTCTGGCTTCTGCATCCCGCCATCCTTGCACTGCACTTTGGTTCAAGGGCCTGCATCTGTCCTGCTGTTATATATGAAATCGCTTATCAGAGAAAGCAGTAAAAACAAATAAATCAAAATATGTCCAAGCACTGTAGAAAGCTATGACTCTGGGGATGACAACATGCAATGTCAATGAATTTGATAAGAAATGATCACGTTCTTTCATGGTGGCAACTTAGATGATTAAACAAAATGAGCATTTTCTTACTACACAAAGTGCAGTTTCATTAAGCCAAGTAGTCAATTGTCTGTTATTTAAAGTGACTGAAGAGATCTGGGCCTGTTGGAACAGGTCCAGAGGAGGGCCACAGAAATGATCAGAGAACTGGAACACATCTCCTATGAGGACAGGTTGAGAGAGTTGGGGCTATTCAGCATTGAGAAAAGAAGGCTCTGGGGAGACCTTATTGTGGCCTTCCAGTACTTAAAGGGGGCCTACAGGAAAGAAGAGGGCAAACTTATTAGCAGGGCCTGCTGTGGTAGGACAAGGGTTAATGGCTTCAACTAAAGCCATGGATTGATAGGCTCAACATGACATGGTGTTCAACAAGACCAAATGTCAGGTCCTGCACTTGGGTCACAACAACCCCAAGCAATGCCACAGGTTGGGGAAGAGTGACCGGAAAGCTGCCTGGTGCAAAAGGACCTGGGGGTATTGGTAGATTGTCAGATGAATACAAGCCAGCAATGTGCCCAGGTGACCAAGAAGGCCAACAGAATCATGACCTGTATCAAGAACAGTGTGGTGAGCAGAACTAGGGAAGTGGTCATCCGCCTGTACTTTGCACTGGTGAGGCACAGCCCAAATACTGTGCGTGCAATTTTGGGCCCCCTCACTACAAGAAAGATACTGATACGCTGGACTGTGTCCAAAGAAGAAAAACAAAGCTGGTGAAGGGTCTGGCACACAATTCTTATGAGGAGTGGCTGAAGGAACTGGGATTGTTTAGCCTGGACAAAAGGAGGCTCAGAGGAGACCTTATTTCTCTCTACACCTACCTGAAAGGAGGTTGTAGTGAGATGCATGTCTGCCTCTTCTCCCAAGTAACAAGCAATAAGAGAAGAGGAAATCTCTTCAAATTGCGCCAAGGGAGGTTTAGATTGGTCTACTGGTGCAACCTTTTCCAACCACTCAGTACTTGGCATGTTCTCCCTCCCAACCTGGACCACAGAACAATACAATGGAACAGAACATGACATAATGGTTTAACATGAAAGAAAGAACAGGTAGAAAGCAATAGACTAAGAACACAACAGTGTGTGCCTAGTCCCCACAGCACCTGTCACTTGGATATAACTATAATTGATCACTCTTGACACCATATGGATCATGGACAGGGAGAGGATGACACTAGACCCCATGATCTAGCAAGCTCTGAGGTTGCCTAACTATCATCCAAGTTGGACCATAGTGGAAAAGTACCTGATAAAAGTCAATTGTCTCAGATGCTGTAAGTATCCATTCTAGTAAAGACCTTTTGAGCTCTTTTGGAATGCCACAGGCTGTTTACAATAACTCCCCTCAGTTGAGATACCTCTCAGTCTGACACTTCGAGGCCAGGGCAGGAGAAGACCCTACTCAAACCTCAACTGTGACCTGTTGAGGAATGCTGATGCATCGTATTTACCCTAAATTTGAGAAAGGGAAATTTTAACTGTAGTCTAGCCTCTCTCTCTCTCTCTCATCCACCTCTCCACCTATTTGTTGTGAGATACACTTTAGTTTTATGGATATGGATGCTCTTCTGTCCAACCATTAATGTATAGGACCTAAAAGCGGCACCTTTCAGCTCACTAGCATTACCTGCTATGAAATTCCCGATTGAAGACCTGTATGTGTGCATGTGTGAGTGCACGATTATATGCTTTGCTTAGATATATATATATATATAAGCATTAATTTGCTATTTGTACCTCTATTCATATGTATATTTATATGTATTGATTCAGGATATCTTCTAGTAAGTTAGTGTGAATCTTGCCGTCTTCAAATCTGTAACTAAATTCTCATTCAATTATTTTGTTTACTTACTTTGTAAACCCTTAAACTGGCTAATGATTAAGTGCTGCTAAAATTCAACCTCTCAATCTACCTTACATTATTAATAATTTTTTAATAGCTGCTAAATCATAACCGTGTGAAATATTTTCATCCACAACAATTGGATATTAGGAAAAACTTCTTCACTAAAGTTTTATCAAACACTGCAATAGGCTGCCCAGGAAAGTGGTTGAATTGCCATGCCTGAAGCAATTTAAAAGATGGGTAGATGTGGTGGTTAAGGACATGGTTTAGCGGTATTTTTGGCAGTGTTATGTTGACGGTTGGACTTGATGATATTAAAGGTCCTTCCAACCTAGATGATTCTACAATTCTAAAAGGGGGAAGATTTTAGATGTATGCTAAGGTATATATCTGAGGCTAGATATAAAGAAGAAATTTTTTACAATTAGGGTGTTGAAACACAGAAACAGGTTGTCCAGAGAGGTAGTAGATCGGGAAATGTTCAAGGTCAGGATGGATGGGGTTTTGAGTAACTTGATCTAGTTGAAGATGTCTCTGTTCATTGCATGGGAGGTTGGACTATATGACCTTTAAAGGTCCCTTCCAACCCCAACTATTCTATGATTCTACAATTCTATGTTTCTAAGTACTAAATCACTTCTGCAGGAGCCTTCAGAATCAACGAATTTTTAAAGATACAAAATAGTTGTTGCTGCTCAAGTTTTCTCCTAGTCTTTTTTCCCTGCATTTCTCAGGCTTAATCTTATTTTCAGCCCCAAAAATAGCCAAGGACAGACATGTTTACCTTCCCCAGATCTTTTGGAGACTCCAGAAAGAAGAAGTTTCATCAATGAGTGTACGTCTGTGTGCACATACACACAGAGACAAGCTCCATAAGCTGATCCTGCTAATCATAGGAGAAGTGTCCCACCATTCAGGCCAACTGAAGAATCACACCTGTGTGGCTTTTCATGGAAAAAAAAGGCTCATTTTGAGGGTCTTCAGCTAAGCAGCAGATTCGGTACTGTTTTCCTCCAAGACTTCCAAATCTATCTGAAGTTTGCTTGTCAGCCATTACAGCCCAAAGATGTGAACTTGAAGAGCTGGTTAAAATTTGTTCTTCAGTTCCTGTGATCTGCACAGCTCCTGTGCAACTCACTTTCGCTGAGTAGTGCATGCACGTCTGTGATTGTGCTTCTTGTGCCATCATTTCAAAGAGACTGAGTAAACCCTTTTTATTTTAAACACAGAAAACCTATTAAAACAACTCAGGACCTTGCAACACAATAAACGGTATTTTCCAGGACAAGTGTCCGTGAAGAGGAAGAGGAGAGATTTCCTTGCCCACGCTCCAAGCCGGCAGGCAGTGAGCCTGCCTGTGTGTGGAAACCGATGACTGCTGTTTTCTATCAAAGTAGTTGAATTAGTACACATCCTCTCCTAGCTTCTACAACAAAAATAAAATAGTTCCAAGTGTAATATATACAGTTTGTATTCAGTTATGAGACTTTAGTCCCGTTTTATGTCTGTAATTTATTATGCGATGCCCAAACCAGTATATTTGTGGGATAGCAGTTTAAATGATTTATTATTTATTTTTTTTAAATATATGTATATATATTTTAGCCCTTAGGGCAAGAAATTTGAAAACCTGCTGTGTCTGCAGTATCCTGCCCAGGATCCAGGAATGAGATATGTAGGAATAAAATATTAAAACAAGATTGAGTTAAATGGAAAAATCGGTCCATGACCTGTAAATAAATTCTATAGTATAATGGAATGGAATGGAAAGTGTGTACCAAAAGTAAGGGGCAACTTAGCTACAAAAAAACCCAAAACAAACCCCAAACATTTGATTGGGTTTTTTACCCCAATCAATCAAATCCAAAAACTAATGAAACCAATCCCTTTGATCACCAAAGCAAAGGTTACAACATAATATGTACAAAAAGTAGCTTATCAAAAGCCTGATCCCTGTTCTCATTACAAGCAAAGGGGATTTTGTCACTACCTTCAACCATAGCTACAGGCTTATGTTACTGCAATCTCAGCCTTTTTTGCCAGTCTCTCAGCTAAAGAATTCGGCATGTTCTTATATTGGTGTCCAAGACATTGACAATACTCCAGGGTTTTCTTATGACCCTTATTGGTCACTTCACAACCTTACATTGTAGCTTTGAAATCTTGCATCAAAGGATAAAAAATTTCATACAAAGCCTCAATTAAAGGCAGACTGCATATGACCAGAATTAGTATATCTACAATCAGAGATAAAAGAGAAAGAAATCAAACACCAGTTCTCCCACAGTCGTATAATCCAGAGGGATTTTATATGTGGAATCCTGAGGTTTATTTTTACATACCATGAGCTTACATTTGGTTGCAATAGTTTGAATGTCAAAGATATTCTTAAAGGAGGGAATATGGCCTTTGGTTTAATTTGTTTCAATTTCATGCTGAACACAGAAGGGATGAGATCTGTGTATGTATAAAGCAATGTAGGCTTCCACATCCTCCAGTCCAAAGTAAAAGGGGAAGATAAAAACAAACCAAAAAAAAACCCCAAACCAAAACAAAGTAAAACAAAAAAATCCCCATGGAATGTCAATATCAATTCCACAGGAATAATAAGCTATGAAAAAGTTACTTAGGAGATAAAAAACTTCCTGAATCTGGCATTTTTGGACATAGAACTTACTTCATGTGTTCTGCTTATGTCATTAAATAAAGTTTTTACGTATTCATGTATTATTTCCCATGATTAAGAAACTTAAGGAAAGCAATAATGTTAAAAGAGGTAAAATAAAGGAAATTTCCATCCTCAGCTTTAAGATTTAATATCCTTGAACTTTTTCTGCTCTTGGTAAATTTCTTCATAGCATAATGTATCAAACAAAATACTTATACTTTTTTTTTTATTTACTATTTTACAACATTTTAATATAAATAAGGAGGAATTTTAATACTTTACTTTTTATAAATTGGCATCATAAATCTAACAATTGCTTTCTTTAATAATTTTACAAAAGAAAGACACTTGCTTTACATTATGTGGTGTAATGCCAAAGAGATGTTTATATTCAGTATCTTCTTTTCATGTGAATACTTTCCCTTCATGATACTTGCAGTGCTGTTACAATTACATTTTGGTTTGTAGAAAAGGCCATGCAATAGCATGCTACAAGAAATGAAACTGTATTTTCCAGGGATCTATCACCCATATTTTGTTGGCAATCTATAACTTTTTTACACTAAAAGTAGATATTTATGATCACAGCCCCATAATCTATCAGGATTTTCCAACATAAAAAGCAACAAAGTGAGGTAAAGAAACAAAGGAGCAAGGGCTATGCTTACATTCCAGTGCTGAGGCACTTTCACAGAGCATCTTTAGGTTTAACAGTGTGGATCAGGACCATAAATTACACTTTTGCTTGTAAAATGTTCACTTTCTGATCTGTTCTCTGTTCTGACAAGCCTGGCATTCTAGCTCATAAGCATTGTTTGTTTTCTTTCTATTTTTCTATAATTATGTTAAAGTTTTCATTTTGTAATTTGGCAATCAAGAACTAAAGAGCTAGTATGATGTATAAAGAATGAAAATTGGAGAAAAGGCTGAATTCAAAAGCACTCAAGATCAATGAGAAGATGAGTAAAAAAGATAACAGCGATGGCTGAGGGAAAGAAAGAAAGAGCATGGATGTAGAGTGAATGGGAGAATGAGCCAGAAAAGGCAATCAGTATCAATGTATTCTTGGGATGCTCTCAGGTCTCCAGATGCAGCACGATTACATTTGGCTTATTCCTATAACTGGGCATGTCAAAAAATATAGAGAAGTTCAGAAGATATGATGCTATGTATGTGACTTTTTAGTGGAAATAGATTTTTAATGTTCTGCTCCAGAAGTCCAATAATAGCAGCTGATGAAATATAACCTCTCAAAAGACCTAAGGTTTTGACCTTTAGACAGCAAGTTAGCCCAGTCAGAAATAATATTATGTCTTCATCTTTGTTTAACTTTTCTGTGCCCAGATACTGCAGAAACTGTGAATGGTGGCTGGTAACAGTATGTGTCTTCCCGCTCTGCAATTGGGAGCATCCTTTGTGTGTGATTTACGGATGGAATCAAAGGTTTAAGCAAGTTTCATTGTCTTCTACTGATTTAATATAGACAGAGCTTTAACAAAAACCTTGGGCTGGAAATAGAAAATGCAAGTAATATTTAAAAGAGGAAAGAAAAAACAAACTCAATATGTTAAAACTTCCTCTTGATGTGCAGGAATACCTCTCACTGTTTTAGGAGTCAGTCTCA
>VXAK01025294.1:0-38551 GCA_013399435.1 Arenaria interpres
CCACCAGCAAAATATTTTAACACAAGTAAATGTATAATATTCTTAATAGTTTTCTTCTCTTTAGCACTTGTGACTCGAGAGACTGGCAGCATAGCTGGTTAGGAGATGGGCAGGTTTCTTATAAATATAATAGAATAATTTTAATAATAGAAATGTCACTAAAACAGCTTTTTCCTGAAGAGGGGGATGTTCACTGCTTTTAATCTCTAAAGTTATACTGATGCAAGTTGAGAATAACTTTGCTGATCTCAGTGGAGTGTTTAATAGAAGAAGAGAGATGGCTAATTAGTCGTTTACAGATATGCAAATGTGATACCTGTAAGACTTGAGTATTTCAAACAATTTATACTACCTTCTCTGATTCAAAAGCCTGAGAACTTCTACAGAAGAACTAGTATAATGCTTTCAAATAAGGCTTTTTAATCAGAGAAAATAAACTAATTGAACAAGAACAACCTTTATACAAACTGTCCAAAGACATAAAAATCAAACCAAGAAAGTTTTCTTGAGCTGCCTGTTGAACTCCTTGTACTTCACCAGTGGGATTTACAGAACTGCAGTAAGATGGTGAGAAGAACATAAGCAGGAGTTACTTTGCCTGCGGCAGACTTAATTTAACCCTCCCTCACTCTACACCCAAGTTCAGACGTTCTGCCAGATGAGTGTCCTGAAATGTCTTACTTTTTTTGCCCAGGTTCTGTGTTGAGAGCTTGCAGTCTATACTGCAGGTTTTTAAAATGTGAGTGATGGCAAACACATAGATATTTCAAAGCATAGGCATTCTTTCTGATGTTAATACCAAGTTGCTCATAAACATTTGATCCAAAAGGAGTTACTTATCTTTATCAACTTTTCTACTGAAAATGAGGGAGATCTCAATTTACTCTGAATAAGGTCTAAATTTAGAAGGGTCTGATATTTGAGTGGGGTCTGGGTAGACCCTAATGGAGGAAAATAAAAGTGGCTGGCTATTTGCTTGAGGTATTTGCCAGTTTTGAGCAAAGAAAGAGAATAATGCCAAAACTTTTTTTTTAACTACTTTGCCCTCCAATGCTTATAGCAAACCATTACATTAAACAAAATTAGAATAACTTTACTCTGCAAAGTTATACGAAGTTTTGTTTGGTAACCATTAAATAAATAGGCTCCTTTGCATTTGCTTGACATTAGAAGTATATGTCAGCATTTAGAAACTCAAGGCAAAAATAGTTTAACACAAGACAAGAGCGCTGAAACTCCTTGGGCAGGAAGGGGAAGTTAAATTAGTGCTATGGAGCCCAGGGCAAAGAAAAGACTTAAAATTACAGTTCTTGAGTATGTATGTGATTTAGCAGTTAGGAATAAATGTTTTCAGGTATCCTCCATTTGCTCTACCAAACATAAACAATTTTCTCTACCCTGCATAAATCTATTTAGTAAGAAGTAAGAGTTAGAGATAAATGCAGTGTTTAGGATGCAGATGTTAACTCCCAGTAGAAGTCTTTGAAAATAGTGTATTAGAGCTGTTGAAAGTTCCTTTACTTGTCTTCAGTCATGCTGGTGTACTTCTTACCATTCCTTTCCAGTGTGTTATATCTAAACGGGTCGAGTGCTGTCTGGGTTTTTCCAAGTATAGGAAACTCATGGCTCGGAGACCATTCTGTCACTGGGGTATTTGAGAAGAAAACAGTCAGCTGTTAAAATGTGGTTTAATACATAGCTTGCTCTGAAGGTCACTGTCTTCTAACATAACTGAAAGTTTTGCATGTTTCATGGATTTATATTCCTCTCCAAGCAATGGGGGAATGAAGATGTTGTGTCACTAGGGGAAATCAGGCTCATGCTTTAATTCCCACTTTTGACCTGTACATTGTTGGTGTAAATCTATTATAGTAGGCTCTTCAAAGGAGAAGATTCAAAGATTGAAATCTTAGGAGATTTTGGCATCTAATTCCTTCTTAAAAGTCTTACCCTCTATGCTCTTAGTGTCCTAGTTTTGTTTCACCTGTAAAGAGAGACATCACAAGGATGGTTACAGTATAATTGACTCTAGTATGAATGAAGCACTGAGACATTGAAATAGCAGTGGTGCTGCTGCTTGCCTCTGAAAAATGCTGCCAGAAAGCTAGCTTTCATGAAGATACATGTGGAAAAGAGCCGGAGAGGCAAATGTTGTTAAGTTAGTATAATGCTGTATAGATATACGTACTAGATTTTTGGCATGAACTTGGACAAGGAGAAAACAACTGAAGTCAAGGGGCAATATCAAAAGAGGAAAGGCATTACACTATGACTAAGGGAGACAGTGGTTCAAAACCCCTGGACTCTCTGGCCAACTCCCTGTTGCCACAGCTTAGCATTTCAAGGAATTTCCAGTCGCTGAGAACCTGAAAAGCGAAATACCTGCTTTGTGCAAGAGGAAGATAGACCTGGGTGATGATTTTGCTGGTTGTACAGCTATTTAAGCTATAAAGCAATGATGGGATTGGGCTGCTCTTTGAAAGAAGGCTGAAAGCTGTTCAGCAGCTGATAGTCTGAGGGTAGGGCTGAGGGGTGCTGTCTCCCAGCAAAGGCATATGTTGTCAGTCTCTTAGCAGCTAAGCCTTCTCTAGAAGGCTTAGGCATTGCTTTCTGAGTTTCAGAAGACAGATCTGGTTTGCTATCTCGTTCAGGGCCCTTAAAATAGATGTAACAATTTTATGTTTGGTTAGGGGCAAGGAACTAGTGTGCAAAAGTACTCTGAGTGTAGGATGATAGAAAAGGATTGTTGCTGTGTCTTACCTATATAAGTCTTGTGAAAGGATGTTGTTAAACATCAGAGGGAACCAGAACAGACAAAACTCCCTAACAATTGCTATTTTTGTGCTGTGCAGAAGTACTCTATTCTATGAGAATTGGTTTGCCATTGAAACAGGATCTGGGAATAGCTGCGGGAAGTCATCCTGGAAAGCACCATTGGAAAGCTCCACAAGAGAGAAAGTTGTCTCTTAGGGAAGAAGAGAGAGGAGGAAAAAAAAAGTCAAAGATCTACAAAAGAACAGTTTTTAACAGTTTGTGATGGGGAGAAAATAAATAGCTCTTATGTGGTGCTCTAATCTAATAGCTGATTTTTCTGTTGTTGCTGGGGAGTGGATCAGTGTTAGTTAAAGGCTGTTTTCCAATACTATTAATGGGATTATATAATTTAAAATGCATTCCCGAATTCTGTAGATTTAATGGTTTCTAGGAATTGGGGCTGTAAGCCTGTTCCCATGCTGAGATACAGAATGCCAAATTTTAATTTTACTAGTTAAACGTGCAGTGTCTGAGTGAGGGAATTCCTGAAAATCTATACATGGCTTCCACTGTTTTGGGTTTTTTTTGAGAAGGTTAGAAGGTTTATTTAATATTTGTGAGTAGTCGATAATTTTCCTCCTGACCTTTGGAGAGCACTGCTTCAGGCTTGGACATCTCCTTACCTCCCTGGGATCACTCTTTTGAAATGAGACTGTATGAAATGAGATGAGCACCTGGCAGTACTGCTGGGTCAAAGATTCAGATTCATGGATAAATTCATGCCATCAGCTTGGGAAGGCTTTCAAAATGTCCTGACACAAAGCTTGTGTTTTTTGATTGAAGTAACAAAATATATGAGCGTTCACAGATAAAACAAATGTATTAGAGATGCATCTGGTTTTTGTTGTTGATCTATGTACAGAAGGCTTTGAGGTAAAGACAGCTGACAGAATATGCTTCAATACACTTGTTACATCTGTGGGTAGTCACTGATTTATTTTTTTTTCCCTATGGTCTCCTTACAGCCGATTTCATTAGCTATATGCATAAGGAATTTACTGTCAGTTGAGGTGGATGTAATTATGCATATATTAATTTTATTTGTATCTTTTCTCTTTTTTACTGGGAACCTGAGAGAAAACTATTTTTAAAAAAATAACTTGAGGGTTTAATTTACAGAATTTCTGTGATGCCATACCTCGTAATCGATCAGACAGAAGCACAATAACATATTATTGATAAATGCTGCATACATGTCTTCTCTTCTTAACTGCTTTCTTGCTGCTGATGGTGGCCCCAGATACAGTGTCTGTTGCCTGTGCACTGAAACCTTCACTCTGGAGGAATCCCAGGCCCGATTTATCTGAGATTTCTGGGATGTCAAGCTTTTTCTTATTTTAGGAGATTATGGCACTTGAAATAGGGACTCATCCATCCCCTACTTATAAAACAAAGGAGCTGGGAAAGGGTCTCCATTTGTGGAGATGGCTTTGCCATGAGTCCGCTCCTTCAGCACGTCTTTAACATCTTCTCTCTTCCAAGCAAGGCACGTAACATTAAGAAGTCGTCGCTTTTTCCATATTAGCTTTGCATCAAGATACTGTCTTTGTTTTTATGTGAATTCTCAGGACAATGGAGCATCAACTTTTTTTCTTGTATGTTTAACTTTGAAACTCTATAATATAAATATTTCCAGGATTGCATTTTCATTTAACTTGCTGACACTAATAATGTTTGTAGATACAATTTTAGGAGGGGGAAAAAAAAAAAGGGAAGCCACCTTTCTTTCATGTTTTGTTAAGATTTGCTTTTGCTTTGCCTAAGTTGCTTATTTTAATGATCTCTGCATGTAAAGGGAAATATGCAGCCACGGTTTGCTTTTATAGTTGGAAGATCAAATGATAGAACATGGATGTCTGTAAACAGAGAAGATTAAACTCTTCCAGAACCACAGAGAATCTCCAATGAAGTCAGACAAACCGTTCACCTTTCTGTGAGTTTGTCTTGTCAGTTGATCATCCCTATTATTGTGTGCATCTGGTATCTGAACTAACAAACAACTCCCATTTGGTTCTAGCAGACTGTGATCCTAATTAGAGACTGATTTTTCTTGACTGACAACTGACACTCAGTGTAAATTTATTACATTTGTACCTATTGCAGTTTCATCAAGCCTGGAGCAATAATCAAGAATGAAAATAGGGTAACAGTTACCATTAGGAATTAGAGGGGAAAATCAAAGAGTTTGGCTGGGTTTTGATGATTTCCATGGTATTTTCCAAGTGCAAAGTGACATGTACAGTGTAAATATATCAGCATGAACAGGGGATATTGGCATGAAACTGTTCTAGGTACTTCACAGAATAAAACTAAATGCCAACCCAGCTGGGTTTTTTCGTACTCCATTTTCTCTGCTGTTTGGCCCTGCTCTGTTGCTCCTCCATCCCACACTGTGCGCGTTCCTGCCCTACAGCTGGACGGAGGGGTATGCTACTTCCTTCTCCCGTAAGAGCACCTGCCATGTTCTACAGAACTTTGGAAAATGCTGGGTTCTTCTTTCATCTTGAATTCAAGTAATGGGAAATCCAGACTGTTTAATCTTGATTTTCACCTGTACACAAGAGCTATATATAATGCACATGGAGAAAACCAGTAATATAATATCTGATACTGAGTTGCTTTTCATGTCTGTTCCATGATGGCACTGTAAAAAAATACCTAGGAGAGCTTAAGAGATTCTTTTTTTTTTCTTATGAGGAGTTTGTATGGATAGTTGTGGAAATCACTGGGGCAACATTTTTTAATAAAGCTGTCATCCATCCACAGAAAAGACGTCAGAGTCCAGGTGCTGCATTACAAGTTCCCATGCATAGTATAATGGGAATAAAAATACTAGGTCTAGAAGGATTATCTGTTGGCCACTAGATCCCTCAACCAGGCAATTCGGTTCCCTGCTGGAACTGCTACATGCCTGTCTATGTCCGCCTGTTGTTCTGGTGGTGTTCCCATAGCTGTAACATCTAGATTCCTGATTCTGAAACTCTTCACTTTCCCCTTTTACTTGTGGTTTAAGTACTTTCCCAGCATCTTGGCTGAAGCACCAAGCATGCTGAAAAGAAAAATATCAGCCTTTACATATAAGCCACCTCTGCTTCTTAGAACTTTGGAAATGGGCTGCTTATACTAGGTTTGTTTTTCTGTAACTTTGTTGTCAGAGCTCTGCCTTTATACGGATGACTTGATGCTGGTAAACTGATGTAATACAAAGCTGTGATGAAGCTTTTGATAGAAATATCTGTTAATGTCTGTTGCTGGGAGAAATTAAGAATGTCTTTGCTGCCAGCGAAATGCAAGTCCAAGCCCATTCCTAAATGCAAATTCACTTTTCATCCTCCTTATTTATGTGTTCTCTCCTGGGTTCAGGTTGAGCATTTTGGAGAAGCCAAAATGGATCCAGTCTCTTGATCATCAAGACTGGATGAGTTGTTATGGTACAGTATACCAACAGATAGCCTAAGTTTGCCTTTTTCTAAGCACAGTTTAGATACTTTAAGCCAGAGCTGCAGTCAGGCTTTTAATTACCAGTCTGGGTAGGAAGCGTGAAGTCACCAAGTGGCATGCCTGAGCTGCTTTTCAGCAGGTTACAGGGACATAGGTACTAAGTTCTTCTGTGTGTGGAATAAAGCTTTGAACATGACATGAGGTCCCAAAGCGTAGACTGCTGGCCTCATGGTGTGTCTGTTGTGGTCGACCAAGAATGTTTTTAACCGGGGTCTCTCCCATAACAGGATAGCTGACCTCTAGAGGAACAAGGAAAGAGTCTCTCCTAGGGTAGGAGTCTGTTCGCGTGTGGAGGGAGTGTGAGAGCCATCAAGCCAGTGGGGCTGGGACATCCCTGCAGCCATGTTACGTAGACTGTGCTGTCAGCCCTTGTTCATTTGCTACAGCAGAAAATGTCCAAAGAGATGGGACAGGAAACATGGTCTCTTGTGCTCATAAGCTCTGGAGAGGAAAGGAAAAGGAAGTTGGAAATCTTCCTGTCTCTCTTAGCAGCACCTGTATGTGGGCTGGGCTGTGCTTGGACAGAGGAGCCCTCCTGCAGAGCCTGCAGCTCGGCACTGCCTGGGCCCTGCAGCTGCAGTGGTGGGAAGGGCAAAGAGGAGAATGCTCTGCATTTCCCACATGGCTTCTTGAACCACTGGGAGTCAGCACATCAAACCCTCTGGGCTGTTGAATCTATAAGAGAATCTCTGAGTACTGCCTGGATACTGAACTGGAACAATGAGATAACAGAAAATGAAATGGATCATGGAAAATACTGGTTAGATCATCTAATTCATCAGCCTTTCAAAGCACAATTGTTCTCAAATGTATTTTCTGGTGCGTTGTCCAGTTTTATTTTAAAGAAGCCCATTAAAATGTTTAAACTTCTGAATACTGTGCTTTAGTTTGGAGTGAATGCATGCTGCATGATCTCTGTGACACTGCTGCATAATTTAGATTTCTTGCCATGCTATTAATAAATCTAGACAAAGACCAGATGTAAGCAAGCTGTAGCTGAACTCAAGAATCTGTGAAAGCTGGGCTAACCTCTTTAACAGTATAACATATGGCTGTTACATTAACACAGCCTTTTTCTTTTTCTTTTTTTTTTTTTTCTAAAGCTAAGCAATTTATTGAAAGCATGAGGGGAAAAAAAGCGAATAACAGAAATAAAGCCTGACCTTTTATATGAAGTCTTCCCCTTTGACAGTTTCACTGTTTAGTAAAAATTGATGGGAATATACATCCAACCTACTGTTACAATTTTATAGTCTACACTTTTGTTTCTTTTGGTATCTCCTTTTCATTCTTTTCTACATTGAACTCCTCGAAGAATTTTAGGAAAAGCATGTATAAACCTTACATTGCTATATATTTAAAGTCTTTACAAGGTCTTTACAAATGGCTACCATCTGATTAAAGAAACGTTATGTCACAGTGTAATTATTTGCATGTTTTTGAAAAAAGCGGTTTGAAAAACTTCTAGTGGTGGTCTGTAACCTTTTGTGTTTCATATTGGAAAACTGATCCAACTGTGGGTTTCTTAGTGGAAACTGATAATGTGTTGTAATGATAGCAAGGCAAGTAATGGCCTTTTCTTCATGGCAATACAGAAGAACACAATTAATAACTATTTCATTTGCATGAATGAGCAAACATAATGCAAACATCCGTGAAATGTTGATAACCCTTTTTGAGAGGCTCACTACTTTATCTTAGGAATAGCCAATTACCAGCAGTCTCTGATGATTTTTAACTAATTGTGCTTCTCCGCAAAAGTATTTGTGACAAAGCTCTAAACAGAAGTCAGAGAAGAATATTTTTCTAATTTTTTCAGATCTGAGTTTCTTTTTCGGTACATATAGGTCTGTAATCCATAGCTAGCCCCATTTCCCCGGCTTCACCCCAGCTCTGTCAATGCAAAGCAGTGAGAAACCACTTTAATCAGGTAATTAAAGACATTCCCTGCTGTGAGTGCAGAGAACCCACAGGAAAAACAGCAAGGTGGGGGTAATGCTAAAAGCTTGTGATGGGTCCAGGTGTAGTTGAAGCTGGGTCAAAACAAGGCAGGGCCAGGCCATTGCCATGGGACAGCAGCCTCAGAGGGCTGTTTGGCAGCCAGCCCAATGTGGAGTTTTCCTCAACTTGTGCTGGTCCAACAGCTTAGAAAGGGGACAAAGCAGGAATCTAAGGGCTGAAGATGTTGCACGTAAGGTTTTGAGGTTGTTCTTTTCCTTATCACTACTGTATTTTGACACTGCTATATTCATATATGGCTCAGCTCATGAACTTCAGACCATCTTTCCTTAAAAACAAAAGGAAGAGTTTAGCACAGATTTAAAACAAGCAACAAAGCCGTAATTGTGGATGTTGGCTTCCCTTTGAGGAAAAACTTGGGATAGTATAAGGTTTCCAATTAATCAGCATAGTTCTGTGTAGTTTTGTTGCAAAACTACATGCATCTTGTTAGTTTGACTAAATTACATCTATTTCTTGAATTTCTTTTGAAAGCTTTTGGTTGAAAGCCTCTTGAAATCCTTGTTAGCAATGTTGCGGGATATTTATATTGTTCTTATTCCGAGGGTTGAAAAATGTAAAAACCTATTTTTCTGATTCATTTAATAAATAGTAATTCCCCTGATAGCATTTGTACTCAAAAATACAGTCCTAGGCAGTGCTTTCATCGTCAATGAGGCCCAAACCTGTGGTTTTCTGATGTGAAAAGAATACACCAATAACAGATTTGAGACCTTAACGTAACATTGAAATATTTTCATGGAAACTAAATTATCAAAGTAAAGTGGTTAAGGTATTTTCATTTCAAGTAGATATTTCCAAAGGAAAATAGAATCACATTGTGTTTTTCATCTTATTTTCCATTCTACATTATTTTAATGTTTTCAGTTTTGTATACATAGCACATACTATCAATAAGCCATAGTTTATCTTTAGTATATATGAAGTTTGGGTTAGCATGAGGAATTAACTTTGCTAATTGGCAAATAAATTCTCAAATTGTATGTAGATAATATATGAGCAATTTATTTGTAATGGTAAATTGTGTCATTTTAGTACTGAACACAAGAAAGAAACCCGTAAGTAAATAGATTTGTTCTAAGATCGTTGTCCAGAAAGTGTAGTTCCAGTGTGTGAAAGTATGACTTTTTGCTCTTCCTATTAATTCCCCGGCAGTCTGAGGGACTGGCACGAGGAAAGCAACTTCACCATCTTTTAGTTGTTCTAGGTCATTGTCCGATGAATCTCATCCCGTTCTTATTATGTTATATGGTTGCTGAAATCCATATTTGCTTTTCCTTTGTTTTGTCTAGAGGATTTCTACTTGTCTCCCACCTTAAGCTGCACAAATGGTATTAGTCTGGCTTCACAAAGAGCGCTCACTCTTTTCCCACTAGGATTCAAACACCTTCTCCACTTCTTTCTCTTCCTCACCAAAGTAATTTCGAATTCCTGTGCACTTTAAGATTAGGACTATTTCTTTAGCCACAGTAGCAGATAAAAGTCACTTAGACTTCTGTTTTTCTTTTACCTTGCCTTGTGTGGTTTTTTGTTGTGGGTTTTTGTTTTCGTTTTTGTTGTTTTTTGGGGGGGGTTCTTTTTCCTGTAGAAACTCATTTTGCCAATCTTCTTAATCTACTAATGTCAGTAAGGGAGAGAGATAGATGAGGGTTGTTTTTTTCCCCCCTGAAACATATTATTGGCATGTTTCACATGGATTTTGACTTCAGCTCTTACTCTGACTGTTTCCTTAGTGATGAGTCCCCTGACAGCTAAAGTAAAATATCCTACACTCTTCATATGTGCACATGCAACTTTACCAATCTCTTTCTTGTCCCAAATACTCAATGCAAAGTGAAGCAATTTCATTATAGAGGGAAATTATATTCCAAATTAGTCTGTGCCTGGTTGTTGAGGATATTACCTGACGGGTGTGGGTTAATTGGCTTAGCAAGGTGGATAATGAATGCTTCAATGATGCTTTTGTTATATAAAGAATGATGCTACTGACATGTTTTATGGTAAGAAACAACCTTCCCTGCCTCCAATCGAGGAAAAAAAATAAATCCAAACAAGTAGAGGACCATGAGCCATGTGTGGCTTTGTAAGTACGGACCTTAGGACAGAATTCGAAGTTGTGAATGTTGAGCAGTGAGAGGCATCCTGCTAATTCAGATTGCCTAGAGGCTGGGGAAGCACAGGTTGCTGTCTTCTCTGGTGGCCAGGTGGTTGCAGTTTAGAAGCTGTGATACTGAGCACTGTATCACTTATTGTTTTGTAGATTGAGGTAAATTTTTATTTATGTAGATTTGTAGTTTTTATTGTTATTCTGGTTTTGTTCATTTAGGCCTCAATGAGGCCAAGGTCTTATGCACGTGCTTCAGCTATCTCTAGTGCTATACAAACTGAGATCCTAAATAATATCATCTGTGGAGCAAGGACTTCGCTTTCTGCAAAATGTGCTTGATTAGTTATTTCATGTGGCCTATTTTAAGGAGTTTGTGTTGAATTACTCAAACTGCTTTCTAGAGTCTCAGAGCCATCTCTGCAATTAATTTTGTGTATTGTATTTGAAAGAAATTTATATACTCATTTGGGCTTCCTATGCATTGCTTAATGAGTTAACATATTGTCTTAAGTGAAATGAACATGGTATAAAACTGCAATGATGATATTTGGCATGTCAACAATTAAAAAGTAGTAGGAGAAAACTATCAAACTCAGTTACTGCAATGATTAAGAAAATCCGGGATTGGAATTGACTGTTAGCATGTAATATGCTTACCATAACAGGAGAAGAGATAACAGGCTCAGTTACAGTAATATAAAGTATAATGTTAATCAGAAGACTCTGCTCAGCGGTGTAGTTTTGTGCTACTGTTTCACAAGCCACTCTACAAATAAATTCTCCACATGGAGAAACTACAGACAGCAGAAGAACAGCGACAACATTTGCATGTTATAGTCTGCCTTGCTAATTGGTAGGTAACTACCTTCTGGCACACTCACCTGGTATGTCAGCTGCAAGGGAACTTAGAGGCACAGATATCTGATGCTTTGGAAAATTGTTTTTCCCCTCAACTGGATTAAAGTAGAGGGTGAGGGGAGTTTCACTGCTCTTGGTAGAGCACAGCACTGAAACACTTGGGAATCCAACATCTGATCAAAGCTCTTCTGTGAGCATGTAAAGTTAGTTTTACTTGGCTGCAAGTGCAGAAATTTAAGCACATTAAGTGGTATTTTTCAAGTCTTTTCCATTCCCTCCTGATGTCATCTTTAAATCTGGTAACTCATCCTTAACTGGTGAGGCAACATTATTCACAAAAGGAATTTATTTGGAGAAGGCTTTCTCGTGGCATTTCCTTCCTGTCGGTGTTTCCCAGCGCTGAGTGCGCAGTTTGAGCTCCTGGAGCCTGGGGACAGCTGATGGCTGGGATGTGCCAGCTGTAGAGACAAGGGCCGTGCCAGGAACATCCGACTCCTGGAAATGTGTTCTTGGGTGCCTTTTAATTCATGGGAGCCCAAAGGGGTGAGGGTATTGGAGCTCCACAGATAGGAAAGGAAAACGTTGTCATGTTCTGTGTTGCAGTGGCTCGTGCAAAGTATAAATGAGAAATGAATTACCACCTGGATGCTTGGGGGGGGGGGAAGTGTTAAGAACAGCAGAAGGCATTTTTCACATAAGTATAGAAGAAAAATATGTTGTTTCTTATGGTTTTAGTGTCATCCTTTATTGTTATGTAACTTGTGGATTTACTGCATTTCATTGTGTGTGGCTCTGATAGTTGTAACGCTTTGCCTTTCGCTTCTGAGAATTTAACAAATTGGGATTTAATTCAGATCTATGAACGTGGTTCACCTATGCTAAATAAGAAAGTTTATTGCAAGCACATTTCTTCAGATTTAATCATGGAATACTGGGTACAAGTAAATGTATTAGCTACATTTGTTTGTTATATAGTATTTAAACACCACAGAGGTAATTGAATAGATATCTTTTAAGACTTAATTACAGGATTGATTGTGTATGCCAATTACCAAAGTACATACAGGTTTAATACATGAGGTGTCTGGAACTTGGCTATATCTGTAATTTAGCTAAATTTCAATAATAATCACACAGTTTAGAATTATCTGAAATAAGAATATAAAATCTGCTAGCTGGTGGTTTGCAAATTGGAACTGTTCTATGATTTAGCTGGACTTAAATTTGCCTTTCTGTTTTCTGCCATCTTACTTTATAAACTTTTTATAAGAAACATTTTTGATGCCGTATTGTCTACTGTTCTCTTTCAAGCTGAAGTCTACTAAGCATCTTTCTGTGTCCCTATATTTACTTTATTGCCCATGTGCCTGCTTTGGGCTAAACACTCAATCTTCTAGTGCACAGCTAAAACAAGGGAAGAGCTGTTACTGTGTGTAAGCGTGTGCAGCAGTAGAGATTTATGATTGTTGTCTGCATTCATATAACCCTTAGGAAACCCCATCAATTACTGGAAATCTGTCTTTATCATAAGGAGAATCCCCCTTTCTCCCCTGCCATTCTTCTATCCACAAACAGCCTCTGCTCTTTAACCTCGCGTTTTGTAACGGGATTTAATCTCCCTTTCTTCACTACCTTGTCCATCACTTTGCTCTTCCAGATCTGCAGACTATGTCTTCTGCTCCAGTGACATAACTCTTGGTACCTTGCCAAGTGTCTAGCTTAAGCTGTACTGCTGAAGTGATGACATGAGATTTTCTGAGTAGCTATGATATTTATCCAGGGAGTCTACGGTCTGTCCCAAGATGCTGTACTTCAGTTTGGCCTGACTACCGGACATCTCATGATGCGTCGCAATGCCTCAAGTAGGATTTTGGAAAAGGGATGTTGGACTTCTTGAGTGGTGAGGGAGTGACTAACCGACAGGTCTGTGACAGCAATAACGTCTTCGTTGCCAGAATACTCAAAAAACGAGTGGGTGGCTGGTATGAGTGGCACTGAGGTTTTAAGTTTGTTTTTATCTAGATATTATGCTTTTATGGATTGCTGGTTAGCACATTTTGAATGCAGAACAGCTCTTAGTTTTATGAACTGGTAGGACATAAGGACAGCAGGCGTATATTAGTGTTAAATTATAGATTCTGTTTTTCTTTTTTATGCTATGCACTTCCAGTTAGTTAGAAAAACACATTTTTATTTAATTTCCTGTAAAAATTCCTAATTAATAAAAAAGCTTTTTTGAGATCCTACAAGTGCCTAGATAACTTGCTCTGCCAGATTTTTCTAAATGTGCCTGGTGCTCAAGTATTCTAACATTTGCACAGTTGATGCACATCATTACATTAGAACATACATTACAAAATGTAAGGATCTTTCTGATCTTGGCTGTCTGGATGGCAGATGAGATTTTCTGTGTTTCCATCTGCTTTCACTAGTGTCTCCAATTTTCAATATGGTTGCTGTTCGATGTGTGTTTTAACTTGCTATAAATAAAAAACCCCAATCCCTCTGTTTTATTTTTGCTATAAGAATAGTAATATCAAGAGAAGGGAATTCTCCCTGTCCATTCACTTGACCTCTGTGTCATGGTATATGGCAAATACTAGAATGTTTCCAACCAGAAAACCCAGACTCAGTGTCAGTAATATATATAATATGCTTTGTTTCTTTTCCTATTGACATGAGTTTACAATAATGTGTGGTTAGGTCAGCAGAGCACATCTAGAAAGAAATTGGTGACCTGTGAACTTACAGAGTGGAGAACACTGATTTTAAGTGAGGTAGCAAAGATTTCAAACTGAGCATGTAACACTAGCTGCTTTCAGCACTATATTGGCTATTCCCCAGAGAAATTTATTTCATCATGATGGTTGTGCTGTGTTTGGTCAGAGGTGGTGATTTCAGGACTCTGGTATTATAGTATCTAAAATCTGTAAAAAACCTTTTCATTCACGAGTTTTTCATTCACTAATTTCTGTGTGGTAAACTCCTTCACCCCCCCAATTTTCTTCTGCTCAAAAATCATGCTGTCTGTCATAAATGAGAGCATTCCTGACAGCGGTTTCTTGTAGTGGGGAAAAAATGGCAATTATAGGATAAAATGTTTTAGAGATGTAACTTCTTCTGAGATTGTAATGACTGGAGGTCATTACTCTTCTAAGCATGCTTTCTAGACACTTTTAGAAAGAAATATGGTTCATTAAGTTTGAAAGTAGAACTGAGATAATGAACATTCAACTAATTTCCCTGTACTTTGTGGCTTTTGTACAAAAGTCTAAGTATCTGACCTTCATGTTTGTTTGAAATACCTGTGAAAATCCTTCAGCAAACAATTTCTCATTTGGCAGTTTCTGGAATTGTGTATACAGACCTCTCTGCAGTAAGGGAATTTTGGCATAAATTTTACACTTTTGTTAACCTCGTTTTAAGCTGTGTGTTTTTGTTTGGTTGGTTTGGGTTTGTTTTTTGTTTTGTGTGGGTTTTTTGTGTTGTTTTTTTTTTTAATACAGCGTGCTATGGCATTGATAGACTATTAAGGGCTGCTGCTCTGTTCCCCACCATATTAGCTAAATGTTTAGGGCAGATCTAAATGAAAAAGTGCTTAAAATACCAATGATTTTTGTATGCGAAGATTGCCAATATTGTAATAGCCCTGGATTTGAGGTACAGCAGTAGGGAGCATTGGAAAATGGTTCTTTGTTCACTGCAGTCACAGAACTGTTTTTATTTCCTGATTGGATAAGCTGCACTGCAAAATGGAGCAGTGTCCATTGCCATTACATCTGCAATTTGATAGTCAAAGCTATTTATAATAAAATTTTCCTTTTAGTGAATTTACAATAGGAAAAAATTAATATGACTCATTATTTGTGGAAAATATGAAAAGATGGCTAACTCTAGTGAAAGACTGTTTCACACTCAAATGACTATTTTCAATTTATACTTTCTCCAGTGTTCACTCATGTTTGATCCTTTTGTAACTTAGGTTTCATTGTGGAAATTATAGACCAGTTGTAAATTCATTAGACTTAGGTCTGTAATGTGTTCATATATAACAGACCGAATTAGTATGTATTAATAGGTTTGAAGTCTTACTGAGCTTTTCTTTAAAAAATATGTTGTAATCGATGCAAACAGCTGACATTACACGAGAACTAGGGACCAAGGGCAAGCAAGTAAACAGGAGGCTGGGAAATCAGAACATGATTTTTGTTTTCTCATTTGAACTTGCACCACGTTCGTTACAAGACCTAGTTCTGGAATAGAGTTTCCCTGGAGAGTGAGGGTATGCAATAGACAGGGGAACAGTCTTTGCTTGTAAAGGTGCTATGATGAAAGATATGGAGCATTTCAAGGCGGGGGAGGAATATCTTAAGGTGGGGAAAATGTTACATTTTTTCCCCCAAATTATTGAAAACATTAGGTTTTTTCCTTTGGTAAATGTTCTGTCAGCAATTGGAATTTTTATACATTGTGCTAATCCTACCTTCATATATAAGTCATAAATCTTATAAATTAAGGTGTCAGGCAGTTACCAGAACTCTTCAGTCTGTTTCTTTTTATGGAGTGATCTGACACGTTTTGCAAACAGCAGACCTGGGTGCTCTGCATGAGTCCCAAACTCGATTTTTAGCGATCAGCTCACAGGAATGGACTCTGGCACTACTTCCAATCAGGCGAGAAAATGTGGTTTAACTTAAAGGCAATAATACTGGAAAAAAGATATGAATTATTGACCTTTTGACATTGGATTTTAAGGTTTAGAATAATGGTACTGTGGCCTATGAATGTTTTTGTTGGTACTTCCATTAGTTCCCTAATAGTCTTGATATTTCCAGTTACGTTACATTTGCTGGAGCATAGAAGTCTCTTTTTTTTCATCTCCCTATTTTTCAAGCATGCAGATACATTTAATGGCTAATTATCACAATTAATTTTGTTGCTTACATTGCTTATGAAATTTGAAGGATACATAATTCTGAACCTTTAGCTGACCTCTTAAAAATATATATGCAAGTATTTACAAACACAAGTCACAACTTTATTTATTCTCTGAAGAAAATACAGTAGTGTAACTGCCAACAATGAAAATCTGTAATAGAGAAAAACAATTTTGCATTTAATGTCTAAAAGGCAATTTGAGATACTGTAATGCAATAAAAGGTCCTGTCAGGGTCTATCCTAAAAGCAGCAGCATTTATGAGCAGTCTCAGGATAACCAATAAACATTACAGAATAAATTTTTATAAAGATGTTTTCATTATAGCAAATAGCTTGGATATTTTTAATATAGACTTTTGTGTATTGCATATTTCTGATAACTTTTGCTGACATCCATCAAGTTCTGAAGTCCTGGAATTCACTTGAGGTTTTCTAGCACAGAGACCAAAAAAAAATTGCTAAATGCTTCCAGTGCTCCAGTCCTGAAGCAACATTCTCCAACCAGATGATACGTATAAACTCGCTTCCCATAAGAGAGCAGTCTAGTGCTGAAGGAAAAAAAGAAAAAAAAAAAGAGCCATGTTTTTAATATCAGATGTTTTTAACCCAAGCATCTGTTTTGAAATTTTCTTAATTCAGAAAATGTCATGTTAAAGAAAGTGCAAAGTACTTTAAAATCATTAGGAATGAATAAGGCAATTT
This sequence comes from Arenaria interpres, assembly GCA_013399435.1. Taxonomy (NCBI): domain Eukaryota; kingdom Metazoa; phylum Chordata; class Aves; order Charadriiformes; family Scolopacidae; genus Arenaria; species Arenaria interpres. Next base: position 16,940 of record VXAK01025294.1, read on the forward strand.
GGAGGAATGACAAACCACTAGTTTTTTTGAACGTGAGGAATGCTCTTGCAAGAGCCCTGGAAGAGCAATAGCGCTGGAATAGTCATTACCTGCAGTACCTGCAGCATCAGTGGTGAAGTTTCTAACCAAAGAATCTGAGATGAAGTAAAGTTGCCACCTCTGTGGCAACTGAACACCCTGAGCCCACTTTCACAGATGTTTTCTTGCCTGCTAGATAGCCAGTATGGGCCTCAGTTGTGGAGAGAAAGGAAATAGAAGTTGTTGGATTACACCAACAAATGCTTTTGAATTGTGCCCTAAGAGTTATTTCTATATTTTTCAGTATCTTCTGCAATTTTAGGAAGATTTTCTTCATTCAACAAATACAAGAACATAGTGTAGGTGTGATGTCTGTCGTTAATTAACTGCTTCATATAACTAATTCTTTGATCTGTGATAGTAAGTAAAGGGACTTAAGATTTAACTTTGTACTGATAACACCTAAATTTTGCAATTTTGCCGAGAGCGTGTCAGCTTGGCCACGTCACTAACACAATGCTTTACTGCAAAAAGCCTTCTTGACCCTCCTGCTAAATGGCAGTGGTGCTATTGAAATAAACACCAGTGGACTTAATCTTATCAGTGCAGGACACTGAGTGAGCATAATTTGATGTGTCTGGTAGTAGTGAAACACACTGTCTTTCAAATATTAAAGGAAAAGTTGGTATTTTTAATGCCAAACAGGCACATTTTGGCAAATTTTTTTTTAAAATCAAACATAAGCCCATATTTTCTTTTAATATTTTTAAAGGAAATTATTTTACTCTTACTGCAGTATCCTTTCTGTTGTATACTGTGATCAGCTACTTCAAATTCTGCCGGTTCAATCAATGCATGTTTCTGCCAGTATAAAAAAAAAGCAGCTCCATTCGCTGGAATTTTCCTAGTTTGTACCAGGAGAGAGTTTAGTTCTACTTGACCACAGAGGTCATTTCTCAAACAGCCTTTATCTAGTATTCTCTGTAGTGGCTCTTTGAGAAAAGCAGTATGCATCAGGAATGCCTTGAAAACATGCAGAGTCTGTCCATCCCCACGTGCACATTTTCCTCCTTCCAAGGGGCAAATTTTAATCCGTTAGACACCTTGTGGCTCTTGTACCTTAAATTTACGTGAAACATGGGATTCCAAATAGATACTTTATTTTAGGATTGATCTTCTTATGTAGCTTGCTAACTTATTTCTTGGGGAAAACTATTACATAATGGCCTTCCTAACAAAGACTATTTACAAAGTATAGGATAGGTTATCTCCTTTGGCAGCCTGTTGTGAGAGATCCCCGCTTGCAGATAAATATTATCTCTGTTTTTCTTGATAGTGTCTTGACTCTACCTCTTCTGAGTTTTTTTTTCTCCCCTCTTTTCCCTGAACTTTCCCTAGTTCAGTTTTTTTTTTTTTTAATCTGTTGACATGGATGGTAGTTGAAGGCAGGACATTACTACTGGTATTACAGAAACCGGTGCTTGGGCAAGGTGAAAAAGCCCATCTGTGAGTCCCCTTTTGTTCTTGCACAAAGTTCACTGTGTAACTTTGTAGTTCTCTTTTCTCTGTGCACTTTTTCTGGTCCCTTGATACACATCCTTGATGGTCTGTTAAGGCACCTTGGAAGCAGCCAGGCACATGCTGCCTCCTGGCCCAGCATCCAGACAGAGCTTGGGGGAGATGCTGGGGGCGTGCTGGGGTGTGAGACGGGGGAAAAGAGAAACTACTGCAGAAACTAGGTACAGAGCATACAAGTCTACAGGTCTACTCTTTGCAAGACAGTTTCTTCACTCATCTTGGCATTTTTATGTCCAACCCTAGAGATCTCTGGGCCTCTTCCTTGCCAGTACATTAGTATTATTTGTATTCATTTCTTTCCTGCTTCTGCACTGAGACCATGGTCTCTGACTAGAAGCACAGACATGGGGTATGTGTACTAGATGTGATCCAGTAGCGCAGAGGTTCACAAATTGTGGTATCCAGAAGGCTGCTTGTATGTTGCTGGCTCTCCCTGTTTGTTTGCAGCTGCTAAATTACATTAAAGACTGCTAAAAATAGAAGAAACATTTCCCCATTTACTTTCCAAGCCAGCAATTGCTATAATTGCCACTTGTCATGGGGAATATAAGTATGTGTGTGCAAATGCGTGAGCATCTGTGACTGAGGGGGGAACTGTGGTGAAACAAGGTCTCCAAGAGAAGATCCTATTTCCTTATCTCCTGCTGGATTTAGAGTTTTAGGGAATAGCATCCAGGAACAGGAGGAGTTTTGCCTTCAATTCCCCTTTCCTTTTATGCTTCATAGGAGTGAGGTCAGATAACGTTGACTTGACAGGTCAGACACTCATGGAGACAGAAGCTTGAATAAAGCGATAGTCCAGGCTATGAAAAAATTCAGTTCCCTTAAAGCAGCACAAAAGTTCTGTGAATTTTCGTCGGCACAATTTGTGGCCAAGCCTGATAATTGTTTTAACTTAAAACCCATAGGGGAAAGGGAAGGTAACTCCACACTTTGATTAGTAGCTCCAGGCTGTCTGTAGACTCAATGGAAGGAATTTTGAGGGTTTTCTCTGAAACCATAAATGCAGGATATTTTAGAACTGCAAGCTCAAAATATCAATTTAACATGATTATTTGATCTCATTATCCCTCCCAAATATCCATGCAGTCTCTTCTGGGTCATGCAGTGAAGAAATAAAGATGATGTTAACCCCAAACAAAAAAAGGCCTATCATATCTCGCACTCTGTCAATTACCCAGTGCACCAGTTATTCTAGATTTGTACTTTGTTTTATTGAATTACTTCTGTACTCTTTTATCTGGAAGTTTTATTGGGAAGATTTTAGCTCACTGTTTTTATGGCTTTTTCAATTCTTCTCTGACTTCCAAGGAAGCACTCTGCCCAGTGCTGGCAGCGGAAGGATGGAGACCAGGGGCAGGAATCAGTGCCTTTTATTAGAACGAGGTTGGAATCTTTTCCTCTCTCCCAATGAAGTTTTAAGGTTTTCCCTTAAAAAACCGTTAAACGAACCACAAACAAAGAAACATAATTATGGTTGCATAAACACCATAATTTTCAGAACAGCCCCCCCCCCCCAAATTCCTCCCCAGTTGCGCCCCTACAATAAAGCCCACTGCAAAACTTTGAGCATCTTTTGGTCAAGAAATGCAGAGACTGTGAAAATGCACTGTACGTTGAACTCCTTTCCTTTTTTGTTCTTTTTTATTCTTTTTTTTTTNGAAAGAATTTCAGTTAACCTCTGTATTTCTGCCTGCAGTAAGGTTCAGAAGCGACATGAGCAGAGATCACTGGGAGGAACTTGCGAAGTTTCTTGTAGAGGCTTACCTGGGGAGAACTGGGGAGATGTGATGGGTTACCAAGCTCATTAGCAGACCCTGTGTGTGGGAAGAGAAAGCTGAGCATGAAGAAAGAGCAACCATCACCTTGATGTACGGTTTGTGCAGGCGGCTTGTGGCCTGCAAGTAGGAAATTGGAGCTGTATGAGACGGGAGGGAGAAGGAAGCAAAGGGGAGGGGAACTAGTGCAACGTTCAAGCCAGACAGTCATGGGAATTGAGATGAAGTTGTCAGGAGCAGAGGTGAGCGAAACCTTAAAGTCGGGGAAGCTGTTCTAATTCAAGAGGAATGGTGCTGTGGAGCCAGTTAATGGATCTAAGCGGAGTAGTTAGAGGGGAAGGTGAAGTCGATCTCAGCCTCGATTAATCCCTGATGTAATCTTGTTGGCATCATCGTGCTGGCTTCCCTCCTTTTCAAGCTTCAGTGGAATTCCTTCAAAGATATATTTGGCCCTTCCAGTTCTTGTTTTACCAGATTCCACTGAATCATCATGTTTTACCAGATGCTCCTCGGAGCCTCTGCCCTGGATTACATCACTGGTGTCAGGGCAGCGGGTCGGGTTACCGGCAGAGTAGGTTTCCTTATAAAGAAATTGTCATACTTGTGAAATGTTTTGCTTAATGAAGTTATGACTGTAGCTGTTAAATTTGCAAGTATTTTCAGTGCCAAATAACCAACTAGATCAACAGCAAAACTCCATTTATATGTGTGTGGGAGGCTGGCAAACTATTTTCCTCATCTACTAGTTTAAGTGCTTAGGAGTCAAGTTCTCTTTCCAGCTTTGTCACCAGTGCTCTTTGTGATCTTGGACATTTCACGTAGGATGCGTTTCTCTCTTTCCCAGTCCATAATGTGGGAGTTATAGTATTCCCTGTGCTTAGAACAAAGTAAATCTTTACTCACAATTTGTAGTTTACTTAGAAACTCCTTTACCAACTGCTGTTAAGAATTATGCGGTGTTACTGGATGTTGCTGCATAGCCAGCCCTTGATGAGCTGATATATATTTAATGTGATTCTAGTAATAATATTTAAATATGAAAAAAAATATATTGATATAGATGGCATTCAGTAAAGGAGAAGAACAGTTGGATGAAGTACTGGGAGGGGTATTTATCAGTGGGATCTAGCTGCCTATCAAGTGAGGAATGCATATTTATTTCTGTAGGAAACCACAAATCCTTTGTCAACAGAACTGACAGGTCATCCTTGACTCTTTAATCCACAGGATGGCCTTAGTAATTTTATATTTGCCTTGTATTACGGCAAACAGAGTTCAGTCAGACCTGAACATTCTCGCCACATGGAAAACATTTCAGTGGAGAGATGGAAAGCATTATTTCGTAAAAGCATTTATTAACAGCACAAACCGGAACAATTGAGCACGTTGGGCCTAAGTTTGATTGTACCATGTGCCATGAATTTGTCGGTGATGGTTTAATTGTAGCTAAAAAAGAAGTACAGCAATTACAGTGTAGAAAACTGTACCATTTTTTTCCTCACATAATACTGTACCTTGAATAATGGATTTTTTAAATTTGATTTTTCTATTTAGGAGATTTGGCCAGTGGTCATAGAGTTTGCAGTCAGAATCTTGTTCCGTTTCATGTTTAATCGTACTGATGCTAATAGATCTATTTAACCTCATAAATTGAGTTTGTAAGCACCACTGTGACTATTCCTGGAACAGATTCCTAGGTTTTTCATGGGAATGTTGCTAGGAGCATCCTTTCTCCTTGGAGTTTACACAGTGGACCTCATCCATTATAAGAAAGAAATTTTATTTAAGAGTTCTCAGAGAACTTAAATCTTTTTCCTGAACAATGTGTTGAGAAACGGGATATTTACTTCCAGGCAGGAGAATTGTTGTTTCAAGATGGACTCTGTGTGAAGAGGGTGTGCAAATGAAGCACAGATCCACCTGATTCTTTTGCAATATGATTGTCACTTTCCATAATTGGAGAGGACAACCCAAATTGACCTAAATCTGCCTGTTTCTAATAATAAAATGGAATCAATAAACAAAAGCCACATGTACAGAAACTATCCACCTGTTGAAGAGATCACTTTTGTGAGTAGCATCAGATATTTAGCTGCTTTAAACAATTTGCATATTGACTTCTCTGAAATGTTATGCTACACATTTTAGAAAATTTAATGAGGATGCTAATTAAAGGAGGCTAATTGAAGGCCTCCAGATGATGCAAGATCACTGTACTTTTCTTACTATTGCCTGAAGAATTGTGGAAGCACTCATCAGCTGTTTGTGTAAGTACCTTTCTAGTAGGTCACATCCTCTACTGGCCCAGCTGCCTGGTGGCTCACGCCAGTGTCCCCTTCAGCTTTCCCACCTCTATTTTATTCAGTTGCTCCACATGTTGAAAGAAAACCTTCTAGTTAAAGGATCAGACAGGCATAATGACCAAAGGGGAGTGGCGTGCCCATATGAAGGTAATTCTGAACAAATGCATGTCTGAAGATTCTGCTTGAACACAGCGTAATTTTTGTACCTTTTTATTGACTGCTTCTTGAGCGTTGCTTGCTCTGAGAATGTCGTGAGATTTTTTTTCAGTACCTCAGAGACCAAGGAAGTCAGTTTATAGACCTTGCATGTAGTCTGTGTTTCACATCATTTCTATTTAGAGAATCCTTAATGACTGATAAATAATTTCCAAATGTATCTATCATGCATTAATGCTTCTGTTGCATCAAAAGAAAGTATTTTGGTTGAGATTATTTCAGAGCATTGACATAACAAAGGCTTGAAGCCAGATGACAGGCATCGCCATAAGTTTAACTCTGTTTCTTTTCAGTGCAAACAAATGCACATATGCACACGCAGGCGTAACACACACCCCATTTTGCTAATGATGATCTGGGGTGGGCTTTGTCCACACTATGTCAGTACATACTGACACTACATCACTCTGAACATGACATATCACATACTGAGTGTTAATCCAAATAAAATATGAGCAGAAAAAGGAAGAGTTGGTTATTTGTGATACAAAGCAATCTGAGGAAAACCTTGAGGACAGCATGAACATTGGAGCAGTTTCCATTTATGTAAATGTCTTAAGATGGTTTGTGAAGCTAAGTAAAATCAGTCTAGGTCAGGGACAAGGAGGAGCATGTGGGTGTTTGTGAATCAGTGTCCTGACTTTAAGGCAAACTCAAAAAATATTTTCTCTTTTCCTTATACCCCTCTTTTATCTAACTACCGGACTTGGTTGAAGTTAGGTCTTCAACATAGACAGCAAACTTGGACTGAAAAGTCAATGGTGCAGGTAAACGAGTACTCTGATACTGAGAGATGTTTCTTCTGTACTTGCACATGCTTCACATGCCAGGCTGAGCTCCATGCAGAGAGGCTGCTTTGCCCGTGCAGCTTGGCCCACAGATGCCTCAGCGTTTCCCAATTCCAGTGTGATGTCTCCTGTGACTGAGCCTTTGCTAGCTCCAGCTCTCTATCCATATTCTGCTTTCTACTGCAGAAGGAAACTGTTGGCCCCTTCATCTTGTATATTGAAGGTGTACTTTTTTTTCCTTTTAAGAATGCTGTTTGGTTTTAATTTTTTCAAAGAAATGATGTAACTTTATCTGTTGAACTACTTGTCTGCCTAGTATTTTAGAAGGTCTTTCAGTTCACATTTCCTTGTCTAAATCACAAGACACCAATATAGGGTATATGGAGTTCTTTTAGTTAAGATAATACTTATCAGAGCATGATTATGGGTGGATTCTTAATGTTGTCAGGGAGCATGCAGAAGATGTGCAATGAAATGGAGATTTCTTTGGTGGTAACCTAAATCTAGATGGTTGACAAAGGCTGAAACTGCAGTTTTGGTCTGCTTTTTGTGAGTGCTCAGCTAGGGGTTCTGCCAGGGCAGCTCAGTAACACTTAATGTGATGCTTATTTTGTAATCTGGAGTCAAAATACCAGTTTGTCCCATTGGCCAGTAACAGCTGTCAGAGTGAAACATCCCTGTGGTTAATTACAGTGATTAATTTCTGAAGGTTTCTAGATGAGATGCCTAAACTGTGAGAAACTTCCAGGTGGCAACTTGGGATATTTAACTTGGAAGTTTCTTTCTTTCTTTTTTGGGTTGTTTGAGCAGGCATGTTCTCCAAATGTATATGCCTTAAAATTCAGTGATGTTATTGTTTTTTTCTGAGAAAAAGAAAATGGCATGATCCATAAAGATGATTCTAGTCAAAGGCAGATCTGAGTCCAACTAGGCTCTGACCTTATAGTGAAACCTGAGTGGTAAGACTTGGAGCTAATGTGTATTCACAAAGGACAGAGTGAGAAAACTGAAACTTGAGTCTTGAGTATAACATTAAGACTAATTTTTTTTTTTTTTTTTTTCCCCCTGAGCCCAATTTAAATGTTGTGACTTAGTGTGTCACACTGGTGTTGGGCCCTGGAAGGAGCACATTTGTTGTTGAAATCCCATATTAGTGGAGATGTCACTACGTTCACTGTTAGGCTTTTTGTCAATTACTGTATTGGTTGTCTCATGAGACAAAACTATTTGTCAGCAAATCTCCTATTGTACATTTTTCTGTTTAATGAGCTTACAGATGATTTGCTTCTTTTTTGGGTGTTTTTTCTTTGTTGCACTACCTGAGATTAGAATAAATTACTCAGTTTTATCATCAGGAAGGCAGACTTCTCTTTTTAGTTTAATCTTTCAACTTCCATCTTTTTTGTATGTGAACATCCATGGTTTGTAACTGTGTGCTTTGTAATGTAATCTTAGCCCTCATAAAAGCTAAATAGTGAATTTCTCTCTCTATTCTTACACTTTATCTTGTCCACATATCTCTTGCTTATTCATCATTCCAGGAAGAGTTACCTGTAATAAAATTAATTTCTGAGTGACATAACATAGGTAACAGTTACTGTTTTTAAATTTTTTTACTCAATCAAATCTGCAAATTGCTGGGGGTCTGGCACCCTTACAGATGCTGCAAATAAATGTTTAAGTGTCTATACATATAACAAATGCACTCTTTTGGCATCTGAAATCAGAGATGTGAAATTGCTCAACCTTACCTAACAATACAGTATTTCCCTCAAGGTACTTTTATCTCAGTAGTAGCCTGTTATTATCTTTGCTGCTACAGTCAATGGGAAAATTACTGAAAGAGCTGTCTGTAAAATCAGACATCATTAACGCATACAAGACGGAACTAGAAATAACATTGATGAGATGGACTATTCTCTTTCACAATTTGGATTTCTTTTATAATGTAGAAAAGTTTTAGAAGGGTCTAGTGCAGTTTGTATCAAAAGATTACTTCTGAGAGCCTGGATAAACATTGCTAGAATGTATATTTCAACTTTCAAGTGTTTAACAAAGGATTATGGGATTGTCTTATAACCATGAGCTAAAGTATGGGAATTTACGTTTTCCTTTTTGCAGGATAGTTCCTCTTAAAATTATACTCTGAACAATGGCTTATTTTCTTGTGCCAGTACTCGATTCCAAATACTGTGGCTTGGCAGCAGGCAGGTCTCAGATTTCAACCACATGTATTTCAAAAAATCAAAAGGTCCTTATTTGGCACTCCACTCACATATCTTAAAAAGCTGTGTTTGTGCGTCAGATTTAAGAATAATTGAAACCAGGGGTGCAAAAACTGAATTTTTCTTCCAGGATGTTTTGACTTCAATTGATTCCAAAAGCATTGAAAGGAACAGAATGGAAACCGTGTGCAGCATGCAGCATTGACAGTGCGTGTAGAAACTGAACTTCATGGAGTATACATAAATGATAATACAGTGGGCCTTCTAAAAATATACATGTTTGTCTTTGATTATGTATTTAAAACAAATATATACTCACAAGTGCATGCTTTCATGGCAAAACACTATGCAAATTTCATTTGGTAAATAGAAGGACCACTTTGCCTATGAAAGTGTTGTTGATTTTTGTCAACTGAAAATTGGTAGCTATATCTGTGCATGCAGTAATTGACGACTGGAAGTGTAGTTTATGTGGGACTCAAACTGGTGAGGGAATTAGAATGGTGTCATACATTAGGTCGGAATGACAGAGGTTAATATATTGATTTTTCAAAAATGTCTCTTCGGATCTTTAATATCTATGAATTTTTATTTTTTTTTTCCATTAAAGTAAAATATTGCTGCTTGTGCCAGAAGACACAATATACAAGAGGATGTATCTCTATTACTTACTCTGTGTTTCAGAAATATTTGGAAAAAGTGATGCAAGCTTGGTAGCTGGCCTCCAGTAATCCATTATGCAGAAACTTGTCCTTATTCCCAAGAAATTTATTATTTTTTATCTGCAAAAAATTGTGTGAAAAGATGAGTCGCGATCTTCTGGAAGTAAAACATTCACCAAGGGAATGACTGAAAGCATGCATGTAAGTGGAGAAAACTCCAGCTTGCTTCTGTTCATTGTTTATAGGTGAGGCAAAATGTCAGCTAAGAGAAAGTTATGCCAGAAATTGTCAAGCAAAGCATAAATTTGTAGTCTATTATGTAAAGAGCAGCAAAAGGTCTTAAGTGAATGAGAAGAATTACAGGGCTTGTTCAGATGCCCTACACGACAATTATGTAACGTTGTCTTATCCAGACCACAAAACAAATGAGAAAAACAATTAGGGAATCCAGAAGAGGTAAAGAAGCAACATGGTCATCCAGTACAACTAAAGGGATTCTCTGGTTACATGCATTTAAAAAAAAACCAAAACAAACAGAACAAAACCAAAACCACAGACCAAAATGGAAAAGACCCAGCAAATTCCTACACACCTACTTACTCATCTTATGTAGCAGAAGTAAAGAAAGTAAAAACCCTATTTACCAGATGGCACATCGATGTGTGATCTTATGCCAGCCTTGGGCCTTCCATGAATTCTTTTCAGTGTTCTTTTATGTTTGCTAAGGGTTCCGTTTGCACAGAAAACTAATGTGAAGTATTGTAATTACAGTCACTTGCTCATCACTGGAAAGAAATCTCAATGGACAAGTAAAAAGAAAGCAAATACATTGTAGTATGAAGTCCATTCTGTTTATCAGCACTTTTTTTGATCTCGGGGCTTTCTTGGCAGTCTAATTTGTAGCTATACATAAAGGCATAGAGTCAGTTGCTATGATCAGTGGTGAATATTTTGCCAAATACTAATAGATTCTTTCTAAAGAATTTTGATACAGTTTCAGTTTGAGTTTGGGCCAAAGAGGACTGTTTTATTGAGAGGGCTGTCAAATTTGATTTAATTCAAATAAGATGAATTCATTAATATTTTTCTCCTCTTTCCTTCATATCCCAACTTAAAATTTCCAGTGTGTCATTTGTTCTATTGCTTTTGTTGGTATCCTTCAGCAAACATCTCAATTCAGAAAGAAACTACAGTTAAGGACCTTGTGACCTTTGTTACACCTTGGTTTAATAGCTCATAAGGATCCATAGTTGAGAGAGGAAAGACTTCACAGTGCATGAGGACTTGGATTAAAACAAAAACCAAAATCCATCTTCTCCTCTAGACAGACAGAGCGACAAATCTTTCTCCTTTATCCAACACCTCTTCACCTCCCTCCCCACCCGCTCCCCCACCCCCAAAGACTGTGCATAGATAATATTAAAACTAAAACACCAAGGGGAAAAAAACTCCCCAGATTTCAAACCGGCCTGGATTGAGGGAGTACCACTTGATATTCCTGTATAAACATCTGCTTGGTTTTACCGTGCCTGACATCATGTGAAATACAGAGTGATTCATTGTCAGCATGAAAGGTATTTTATTTCCAAATGGATGACTCTCCTGTATTTATCTCTTTTCCTTATGGAAATATTTTCCTTATTACTAGTTGATGTCTTCTATTTTTGCTTCTATTTTGTTGCAGAACTGAAATGAAGGGAGTGGAATATGGATCTAATCTCTAGGAAAAGCATGAGTTTCAATTTCCTTTCTCAGTCATCTTAAATTAGAAGTAGTGATAATGTCCTGACATATATTATCAAAATTTACATAGAAATAAAAATAAAATAAAGGGAATTCTACTATTTACCCCATGATCTGTTTCTTATAGATTCTGATTTTTTTTAGGCGTACAACTAATTTCCATGTCTTTACGTGGAGGTAAGCATAAGTATGGAATAAAAAAATGTATGGTGCAGTCAACTGAAAAAAGTAATGCAGTTCTTATCTGGGTTGAGTCAATGAACAAATTCTAAAAGCAAATCCCAGAGGAAGCCCAGTCCAACAAGAGCGTGATGTGTAACCCTGATGTTATCAATATAAAGCATTACTAGGTGATCTTGGTCATGCTGAATTCTAATGGCAGAATTTGTTACTTCTACCAAGAACAGAATGGAGATAATTTATATTTCTGTCTACTGTCATATAGTTGGCTTCCTAACATTTAATTTGATGGGGCTACATTTAAGTTTATAGCTCAATGAACTGTTTAAACAAGATATTGTGCTGTGAATTATATTAATTATTATGCAATATTGATCCCGTAGTTTCTGAAGTAAATTTTGTTTAAACAGTAATTATTCTTTGTAAAATCATCACCCTACATTAGCTGTTGGTGGTGCATGCCAAATTGTATAGGCAAAGCTGATTACTGTATCTCAGTATCTCTGCACACACGTGTTTAGTCTGCTTTTACTCTTGGTTCTCTGTGCATTTCTCACATGCGGTTTTCTCCTCTGTACCATTACCAGCAACAGCACAAAGTGGAGTCCTTGATTTTGAGCTTGATACAGAGCATACAGTAGATCCTAAGTGACTTGATGCACTATTGAAGTTGGCTGTGCTTTGAGCTGGGGGATGGACTAGGTAACCTCCATTGGCCCTCCCATCTTAAGCTACTCTGGTTTGGTGAATGTTAGGTAACTTGTGTGTAACCGGGTTCAGTTTCCTAGTTCACAGGAAAATAAAATTGCCATCAGTGTTTAGAGTTTCCATTGAAGTATTTTTTGCTTTTAATGGGAGAGAATGTCAGCTTTAGAGAATAAACGAGGGGCAACAGGCACAAGCTGGAACATAGGAAGTTCTACTCAAATATGAGGAAGAACTTCTTTACGGTGAGGGTGACAGAACAGCGAAACAGGCTGCCCAGGGAGGTTGTGGAGTCCCCTTCTCTGGAGATCTTCAAGACCCGTCTGGATGCAGTCCTGAGTAATGTGCTCTAGGCAATCCTGCTTTGGCAGGGGAGTTGGACTAGATGATCTCTAGAAGGTTGCTTCCAACTCCAACAATTCCGTGATTCTATGATTCCAGACATTATGTGAAGACAGTGGCCATAGCCGGCTCATGAGAGCAAGGTATTTAAAGACACAACCTAGAAAGAGATTGAAATTTAAGGAAAAGAGGAAATTAGATCTTCTAAAGGAATATGGAACGTTTCCCTTTTGAGTTCTTTATAGCACTTCCAATTTGGAAAGAAAAAAAAAAAGTCAGAGGATCATTTTAAATGTAATATTATCTTCAGTGTTGCTACAGATGTCAGAAGTTTTCGCTGCCATATTTTGCATGCATATAATAATTTTAAAGCTACTCCTTGCTAGAACTCAACATGTCTATATATACATACAGACATAAGAATGCATGCATGTATAATATAAAATAATCTGTAAAAAATAATTAGGTGGTGGCAGACTTCACTGTTTCTGCATATACCTTGGTGTGTGTAAGTTAAATCCCAATGACACAGCCTTCTGAGTTGAGAAGAAAATAGGAGACCAATACTTGTGGGAATCCATGTAGACACACACATAAATGCAGTACAATAGTCACGGCGTGCCTCAAACCAGCGAGATTAAAACAGTGAACGTGTTTAATTTCTTTTTTTTCACAGAGGCAGGGACTAGCAAAATGATTAAGAAGTTGAGCCTAAGCCTTTGGCATATTTCTGTACTTTTGGAGCATTTGATAGGAGTACTCAAAAATATTTTGGGGGAGTCAGGGAGAAATCCGTGTAGGGCTCTCCAAGGTTCTCTGGATCAGGTGAGTTATTCTTTTACCTGTCTCTGAGGCTTCAGTAAAAACCACATAAACAAAACACCTCTCCCCACCCCCCCCAAAAAAACAACCCCAAAACAAAAAAAAAACAAAAACAAAAAACAAAAAACAAACCCAAACAACAAACCCAAATAAAGAAAACCTAAATTAATCCACTGTTGTATGGTATATATTTAGAATGTTACCCTCCAAATTTTGTTATAGGAGGAAAAAAAAAAAGAAACAAACCTTGTATGACAAAAAGCCAGGAATTTTGGTGAAGTTGAAATCTTAGCAGTCTAATCAGAGTCTCTTTATTCCATAACTAGCAATTATGGAAGAAACCCTACACAACCTACTTCAGAAATGATTTTCTCAACAGTAATACAGTTAGAACTATTATATGCTTCCTTGGACCTACCGCTTGCATCTACTCTTCCATTGCCCTTCTGGTCTTAAGTCTTCCTTAAGTAGAAATTGAGGGAGACTGGGAGGGGTTGCAGCAGGTCATTATCAATATCCCAATTTCTTGACTAGAAATATTGATATGAATGATTTAGTTGCTTTTTTCATTACTCTAGGATCTGCTTGTCACTAATTTTACATGGTTTCTAACATGCTTTGACAGCTTGCATTTTCTTTATTGGTTGCTATTCCATGTTGCGTTAGATTTTACTGTGAATGCTGTGTTTTTCATGTGTCAACTTTTAAAAATTTATTTATTTATTACCCCCTAAAGCCAGTTTTTCCCAGCTCCCAGGTCTGTATTTCTTTGACTGTGGTTCAGTTGTTTATCTGGGCATGGGTAAGTTGCCTACAGTTGCTATTGTCAGTTGCTATTTTGATTGCTGTCTCATGCTGGTATTCCTCTATACCACACTGTGTGTGTACATATATATGTGTTTTCAAACATATGTATATGCATACATATATAAACAGGGTGTTTATATGTGTATGTAAAAATATGTTCATACATAGTGTATATACTGTGTGTATATGTATGTATAAAATTATTTATACCATATGAATATTAGATATAGGTACCTGGTCATTAGAAGAATTGCTGTTACAGCTAAACAAGCTTATACTTAGCTTCAGGTAGACCAAGACAAGCTTCAGTCCTGAGGCTTTATGAAGTCAGTACAACGTCTGTCCTACCAAGGGCAATACTTTATTTAGCTATTGGACTGCACGTGAAAGGAGGAGGAAAGTAAACTGGTAAAGAGGAGCTTATTTACTCTATGATTCTTCCTCCATTGTGTACTAATTATTAAATGCGTGCAAAAATTTGATAATTTCACCTTTTGTTTATATCTGTGTCAACTTTGTGTTGATATAGTACTTACTGGGATGGTAATAGATGCATCTCAAAAAGCAGTAATCCTGTAACCCGCTGCTTATTAATACATTTCTCATAATAAACGCACTGAGAGATGCTCGTTTAGATGTAGTTGTTTCAGTGAATTGCAACCTAGCCCACAAGTAAACTCAAGTTTGTTTTATTTATAAAAAGACCTCTCACTCCAGTTTGTTCTCTTCAAAGTGAACGGAAGATCTGCCTACATTTTTGCATACTGAATATGTAGGTAGGTTTCAGTAACTTCCACAAGCAATTAGCTCTTCATCTTTCTTATAGATAAAATATGTCAAGTGTGTGGGATAGAAATACACTATCTCATATACTTCCCTCATTCTGAGGGCTGAAGAATAAGGGTAATTTTTTTTTTTAAATAAATGTGGAGCAATTAGCACCATAGAGAAAGATATAGCTATGCAGCATTTGTAAGCTAGCAAGTAATTCAGAAGCTGTTGCATATTTATTTCATCTTCTCACTTTAGTGAAGAGGTTTCTACTAAACAAAGCAATTGACTGATATTATTTCCTTGTAGCCTCTTGTACCATGGAGGGAAACCTAATCTCAGTAGAATGAGGTTTTATTAATTAAAATCTGATGAAAATGGATTCTGGAACTGTGAAGAGATTCTTGATGTAGCCCTTCACTTGTTGCTTTGACTCTATAAGGCATCAGTGCTTGTTCCTGTTATTTCTTGAGAAGAATATTAATTATGTGAGAACAAAGTCTAACAGGTAACAAATCTCCAAGGTCAGTTTAAGTCAATTGTAGCCTGACAACAAGCACCGCCTTCAAGTCCCCTTTGTCTCTGTTGAGTCTCTTTTAGGGGCAGTTTTATGAATCCTACCTTGATTCCAGTTGTTGTGTCAATATATACATGAGCAAGCTAGCCAAGTACTGCTTAATATAAGTACTTTGTTCTGACACCCATCTTTGGAATTTCCTCTGGATCCCTGCTACTGCCACAAGACCCTTTATCCTATCAGTACACAACTGCGCTTCCTGATTTGTCAAATGACTACTCCAGCACTGAAAAGGAATGCACAAAGACTCTGTACGATGAAAATGATTTATTGCTATCAGTTGAAGATTAGCCCACCCATGGATATATAGAGGATGATAAAAATTAATTCTTGACTCATTGTTGAAAAATCTGGTGGCACTAAACAGGAAATTGTCAAAAATCATTAGAAAACAATCACATGAAAGGCATTATAGTCCCAAACTCGCTGTCCGCTCCTAACTGTGCTTGCTAAATTCTGTAAAGTTTACTAGACTGCCTGTTGATGTTCCCTTTTCACTGACCTTTTGCAATTGGCTATGGATTTGTGTATAAAATCCAGTGGCAGTGCTACCTCAATGCTTTTTTTTTTGTTACTTTTGCTTTGCAGCACCCAGTTTCCTCAGCTTCGGAAGCAAAACTGTGGAACTGTTTTGTAAGCCAGATTAAAGAACTGCCCCCACATAAAAATACTCCTGCAAATTTTATTTTTTTTTTCCCCTTGTACTTTGATACAGTTCCAGCAATCGCACTGACATTTGTTCTACCACAACTTATGGGGGCAAAAAAAACCACAGTGGGCAAGAGAATAGGAAGAGGAGTTTTTGTAAAAAGAGCGAGCTGTGGTGTATGGCTGGGCTGGGAATACTTGAATGTGATAATAATGCTGAGCTTACCTGAAGCTACAGCAGTGCTCTGGGACGGATTAGTTATTACACTGGATGTAGCAATGCAGAATTGATCTAGCAGAATGTTTGAGACATTTTTCAGGTGGCTGCAGATGGCTTTGGTTCGTCTTATATACCTTCTTTAAGTACAAAACCCAAGACTTTAAAGTCACTTTAGGCAGGAAATGTTGTTAAAATCATGTGAGCAGAGTACATTTGGTCAAGCCTGTTTGTATGTATGCCAGCTTTCTCCTGAGGCTACTAGATGTTGGAGCAAGGAGGGTCTGGCTATTTCTGGTCCTTTTTTTTATGCTTTCTCTGCCTCCTATCAGTCCATTGGGAAAACATTTTCCTGTTCCAGAGCAGAGCTTTGTAGTTTCTTACATCTCTCTGAACCCAGTATTGGCCAGCTGTTGGGTTGCTCTGACTTATGGCTTGGAAATATGACCTGGTGTGGGAATTGCTCGAAGCCCTGCCATGTTTGCTGCCATACCACAAAAGTGTGGAAATAAGCAAGCTGTACTAGTACAGTCTTTTGAAGATGTTCCTTTTGTTGACAACAAACTTCTATGCATAATCTGTGGTACCTGTGTGATTTTTGGAAACTCCTGCCTTACATGGAGGTTGTCTTGCCTTTTTTTTCTCTCCCCACTTGATCTACATCTGTTGAAGTCTTTTACCATTCTATGCATGATCATTTCATCTTTGTGACCAAATTGTTGATATACCCATTACCCCTCAGTATTTTATTTAGTAGTTGCTTCGTACCTGTTCTAATGCTTCACAAACTCTTAGGAACATGAGGGAGCACCAAGCTGAAAATCTCATTTTGAGAGAAGTATATAAATATAGTGGTATAGTTAGGAGAGGTCCTTAGTGCTGCAGAAAGAGGCAAGTCAGTTGGAAAGACACATTGGAAGATTTGAGTATTAAAGACAGATTTGAAGGTGTTTACTTGAAAAAAATGTTTCAATTATTTTCCTTTTTTTTAACCCCTCTTCTTTTTTTTTTTTTATCCCCCTTTTTTTTTTTTTTTTTTTTTTTTTTGTTGTTTTAAGGGATTTAGCTTCTACCACTTTACCTAGAATGATCCTCTTCTAAAGCTGGTATTTTGGGGAATGAAGTATGATGAGCCCTGTTGTTGGGTGGAATTTAACGCTTCTGCATGTGTTTAAACCGACTGAATGTAATTCATTGGAAATGCAGGATATTTGGATACTATTCTTTTCTAGGGTTTACTAAAGCTTCTTAGCACACTGTGCTTTAAATAGAAAATAAGTTGAAATAGCTCTCCTCAGACTGGAGTTCCTCCAGATTGGTCCTCCACTCTGGAGGATATTGCCAGGATATTGGATTCCTGAAATATACTTCTGCATTGTGAAGAATAACCATATTTTGACTCTTTCTCTGTGTTTTGATATGATGATATCAGTGCTGGTACTGCCCAGCTTTCGTGGTGTACTGTGCGATGTTGCTACATGAGTGGGCTACAGACTGTGAATGTACATTTGTTGTAGCCACCTGTATTTGTACTTAACTTTCATTATGCTGTTGCAGCAGAGCTCTTCTCATGATGTATATCTTGGCCGTCCACAAATATGAGCATTTTATGTCAGCACTAAAATGAAGCCATTTGTCACTTGAAGAGACACACATTTTGTACATTTTAATGTACATTAAGTGGTAAACATCTTTTTTCTTTTTTTATTAAATTGACAATATGTGCATTGGTCAAGCATAATTTAGTCCACTTCTTTTTATGAGGTCTCAGAAAATGCTCTTTGGCAAATTATTTGGAAAAGTTTGTGGACCCACATGGTAAAAGATGTATCTGAAAGCCAGAACTCAAGGTAAAGGTAATCTCTGGTTTGGTTTTTAATAAAGTTAACAAAAAGCCATCCTCTGTATTGCTGGCCTTTTTGTAAAATTTTTTTTTTTTTTTGTTGAAGCAATATTATGCAATTATTTGTCTGGATCTTTGTTGTGGGTCAACATATGGGTCAACCAATATGAGGGATTGATTAGTTTACTGTATTTTGCGCACCAAAAATAATGGTAATTATTTGGAATCACGGTTACTGAATTTGTTGACAGTGACAGCTACTCAAGACTCTTTGCCTTACAGTGTCAGAAGGTGTGGGACTTAATATCTAAGCACTGTCTTGGGTCCTCAGCTGCTCTGCAGGTTACTGTGAAGAAGGAAGGTATGGGAAGGACCTTGTGACTATTCCCAGAGACAAATCTACCAGCTGGGCTATGAATCTCTGAAATTATTCTTCAGAAATTGAAAACTTTGGGTGTACAGGGTAGGGCAAAATAAAAATAAAAAAGACTGAAAACAGATCTCCTCCCTACCCACTGTATCCTTGTAGGACTGTTCTCTCTTTGTTCTCAGTCCATCAACTTTTCATGAGTTGTAATGAACTTTAATCAATCCCCTCTAAGATGTTAAGAAAAAAACCTTCAATTTATCTCTTCCCCAGGGCCTGGATTTCACCCCCCCCGCTCTTTGCAGAAGTGTCCTGGTCACCACTCGTATGCTACAGACTACTGCCTCCTCTTGCCCTCCAGAAGCATCTTTCCTCTGAAGATGCTCTCCTGCCTCTGAGGGAGTTCCAGCCTGCCACAGGTGATCTCTTCCCCTACTGATATCTGTTTGGCATGGGGAACAAATAATGCCAAATAATATGCAAACAAACGGATTGGATGTGCTTTTTGTCAGTTTTGTCAGCACATGTGTGTGTGAGTGATGGAGACTACAGAAAGGAGTCGGTTACTGTTTCAGTCTTTGGTGAGACATGGTGGGGAGGAAGTTTCACTGAAGGAACTCTCACTACAAGAGAGAAATGTGTTATAGTTTGTGCCCAAAGCATCTGTTTTCATGTGCAGTAGAAAGTCTTATGTTATATATTCCTCTCCATGCTTTTTCTTCTCTTCCCCTGTTAGCACTGTTTCTAACTGAGTGGGGTCTCTCGGTTACTGAATGCCATGCAAAAGTATAAAGATGACAATTCCAGATCATCCTTTTGTGGCCACTGTTTTATATCTGCACTCTTTCCCTCTCTCATCCCAGCCAGTTTAATACTGGTGAAGGAAGCTCAGCGATACTGCCCTAACACAGAAAGGCTTCAGCTCATGCAGTTATTCTGTTATAAAGCAAAACCTGTATGAATACTTTTGTTTTGCAAATGTTTCAGGAGACTTTACCAATGAAGCTCTGTGAAGCTGAAGTCCTTTTGATGCAACCTAGGAAAAAAAGAAAAGTAACTGCTGAAAAATTAACAATAAATGAAATAGAAGGAAAGAAAACTATGTTTACTGGGTGGGCAGAGAAGTAATTTTCAAGGAGACCTGAACTAGTTCTCAGCGGACCCCACTGAAAAACTTTGGATGCTGAAATTTGTCTGTTTTTTTCTAGGAGAGCTATATGACTTGGTGTCTGTTTTAGTTCAGCTGCTTGTTTATTCCTAGCGAAGGCATCCCCACTTGGTTCTGTATTGTGTTATGAGTAACAACATCAGCATAAGGACAGTGTATGTCATAATATACAAACCAAATTTTAATGCATGACTTTGTGTTTGGTTTTTTTATTATTTGGAGTAGTTAATTCACTGTTTTTAACTATATTGAGCCAATTGGATTGAAACAACCAACTTTCTTTTCCTTTCCTGATATGACTGCCAACAATAACATGTTTATTTACTAACATAATTTATTTATTGTCTTAAAAATAAGTAGATGATTTTGACTCAGAGCAATCAAATGAGAAGAGTTTTTCTTCATGTGTTATAGTGCTTAGAAAGCTGACAGCTTTAGCATATTGTAGATTATGAATTATAATTTATAATGTATTACTTTATACATTATGAAATGGATATGTAATGAGCAGAAGCAATATTACAATTTTATTCACGCTTCATCAGGCTGTTTCCTCTACCTCTGTCTCTATTTGAAAGATCATCTTAAAGTATAAGGTAAGAAAAAGATTTTGTCTGTGTTTACTGAAGTATTGGTTAAGGAGCATACTTGCTTACCAGGAATTTGACTAATTTTATCCAGTTATCTGAATGGCTGTTAGACTTGCTCTTTACTCGTAAGGTTCTTGCACTGAACATTTTACAGAGTACGTAAAAGAAATGACTCAGTCAATAGGAGCAAAAGATCTTATTTCAGGAAAAGTGTATATGCATACACGTGGGGGGCAGGAAAGAGCAGGGAAAGGAAGGTTCAGGGTTACAATAATAATGACATTCAGGTTCATTTAGGCGCATGTCTTGATTTTATTACTACTTAATTTAAATGTAACCACCCCATTTTTTTCCTGGCCAGCCTCTCCTTTACCCCAGTGACTTTTGTAGTAAATGTAAAGCAAGTGAAGAGGAGATTTGATTAGTGAGGATTAGGATTTGTGAAGCTGGTGGAAGAAACAACTTCTTTTTGGCAACTTGAAATCTGAGAGAGAGCAGGGAGGCCATGCAGGACTGGCAGAGACTGTGCAATATATTGCATTTTTTGGCTGAAAGGAGAGGAGGAGTGATACCAAGGGGCATTTAAAGCCGTGACAATAGGCAAGGGTGATAGAGTGCATGCAGAACAAAATTTTAAATGTGAGAAGTGATATATATGTATGTTTGGGGCTTCTTTTTGGATACAAAATGAAAAAAGCTGAAGAGGCCCAAGTTTCAGAATGGTGTTTAGTCCCTTTGAAACATCTCTTCACTCCATTTATAATGGATTAGGTTGAACACTGGAAAAAGTGAGGAAACCAAGCCCATTAGTTATATTACAGTAATTTAGGCTCACTTATTCGTAAAAAAGCTTGGGAAGACGGCATAAAGGAGGAACGCTTGAATGAGAGCTCGGCCAAGCTGCACTGTAGGAGTAACACCCTCTTCCTTGTGATAAATGACCTGAATATTGCTTATATGTAATTTAAGGTTGCTTGGAACTTCCTTTTATAATAAACTGGTTTCAGATTTAAATTTTGCCAGCTCGTAGTAGCTCCCTCTAGTGTCACACGTTCTTAACGTACAACATTGAAGGGCTTCTTTCTTGGCCTTCGGATGTTTTATTTAGGAGTGGGGGAAGAAAAAAAAAAGTTACAATCTTGCTTAAAAAACTCACCAAGTAATGGCTTCGTGGTCTTGCCAAAACTCAAATACTTTTTAGCTGGCTTCTGAGGTGAATGAAACTTCTGTTGCTCTGTTTAAAAAATGTGAAGTAGGCACATAA
>VXAK01025294.1:38587-54970 GCA_013399435.1 Arenaria interpres
TTTTTTTTTTTTAGAGTTAGAGGCTGTTACACCTTTGTATTTCATCTCACCCACTTGTTATACGAAGCATAAATCTTTAAGTTCTGCAAATGTGTTCTGTTTCCCCCTGCCATCAATATGAGGGAAACAGCCCCTGAATAAAGGTATTGACCAAGTGTCTTAATGCATTTTGCAAAATCTTTCTGTCTCTTGTTGAACTGGAAACTGCTGCCACAGATAGCTATTTTATCTGGGTTCATTTTTCTTTAAAATCCCTTTTCCGTTGCCAGTTTTCTGTTATTTTTGCAATGCTCAGAGAAGTCTACCCCCCACCATCAGACAATAATAATTGCTTTCCTCAAATCATCAGCAACATGGCACTACTTTATTCAGACTCAAGAATACAATTACGATGCATGAGAAGAGAAGGAGCACTTAGCTGAATTCAGAAAATGTTTAAACCGTAATTGAAATAGGTCTGGATCCAGTGATTGCCTGGAGCCTTGAGCCAGCCTACTGGTGATAGGGTTACCCTATTTGATTTTAAAGTGTTAGCTCAGTTTCCAAATATACTTCAAGGACAGACTGTGCTCACTGAATATGCTGCTTTATTTTTATTCCTTGTAACTCACATGCTTTATTTATTTTATACCATTCAAGTCTTGCTCTTAGTATAGTTTTAGCAGTTTCCTTGTGGGGTTTTCCAGCTCCCTCATTCTATGCTCCCTGTGAGATAATATGATACTGTTATCTTCTCTGGGGAAAGGAGGCATGAAGATTCTGGTGCCTGAAGTGGCTGACTTGGGGTGCCTATAGTCTGATTTCTCAAAGAGCTTAGTGTTTTATAGCACTTCATTTATTTGTTCAGAGCCCAGTTCCTTTTGGTACCTGTAGCAGTTATTAACACAGTGTTACAGCAAATCAGACCTCTCAATGTGAACACTTTGAAAGCAAGAGAAATCTAATAACTGACCATCTGGGAAACCTTTGTTTAAATGGTAGCCCAGCATCACATGACATTTTTGTTTGTTAAATATAGTTCAACAAAATTCTCATCATGTTTATTTTCTCTCTCTCTTTCTCTCTGTTTTCCTGCCATTTAAAGTGTCATATAATAGCAATTACTTTTGATCACTGATTTCATGAGAGAACCACACAGGAAGCATAAAAGCCTTTATATCTAAATATTTCAGCCTTCCAGTCATTTCTGTCCTATGGGTTTCTTGTAGAAATTTCTTGAGAGGTGCCTAGATGGTATAATAAAGCTTGTTTTGCAAATTTGTTTTGCAAATTTTACTGTGAGCTGTCCTTACCCTTCAAAATTTAGGACATTTTAAACCATGCATTTTTAGTCTTTGTATCTGATTTATATTTGCAATTGCAGTTGTGAAGGCCTGAAAACTGTTTGCACTTACAAAGGGTGTTGCATGACATCCAATATTAATATGTGTATATACAGGCTTTTTAAATTAAATCATGATAGTTGTTCATACCTCTAGGCAGGACACAATATAAACAACTTAAAATTATATGGGATGAACAGCTCTGTTTTGTTCTGGCCAAAAAGAGAGCGTCTTGGGGATGGATCGTCTTCTTGCTGATTAGTAGCTGGCCATGTGTCGGCTTCGTCGACACATTTCAGAGAATGGGTGGTTTAATGAAGGACGGAATTGGGGAATAATTCATTCCGTGCCATGAGGTTAACCACAAGCTTTTCAAAAATCACAGCTCTTGCTGCTCCAGCAGATGTGCTGGAACTCAGTGCTGTGACTGGAGGTTTTTCAGCACTCTGTTCCCCCCACCCTTCTCTTATTGTAAAGCACGCACCCATCCTGCTGCCAAAACTTTTAATAAAAAATAGATTTGCATTTGCAGTTTCCAGAATCTTTATCAACCTTCCAGCCAAAGTCAGAGTAATAAACCCAGAGAACATCTAAGCGTGTGCTTTGCAGATGATTGATTTTTGCACTTGGGATGTCTTACAGGCAGTGGCTCCCACCGTTATTTTTAAATCTTATGCTGCAGGGGACTCCTGAAAGCCCCTTCCCTCCTAGTTGCACAGAACAATTGGGATTTTTTTTTTTTACTTTGATGTGAGTAATTTTTCTGTAGAGAATTAGTTTTCTCTTTCTGGAGAAGGTATCTTGTCATTAAGTTTTGGATGAATACTCCATCTCTTTATTTATGGATTTCAAAATTTGTGCTAGATACCTTAAAAAATTCATAAAAGAAAGCCTTTCAGGAGACTATACATATGAAAAATCTGTTCAAGCATTCAAGAAAAATCTATTTTTATTCCTCTTTCCACACAAGACAAAGTGGATATCACATTCAGCCATAAGGCATATTATGCTTAATATAGGTTATGTAAGGAAAAAACCCACCCCAAAGCCTACACCCATTGAATTAGCATAAATTGAAGTTTAATGTGATTTAGTTTATCAAATGTAAACTTTCTGTGAATACTGTAAAGATGTGGAGTGAGGACAATCTAACTTTAAAATGCTATGCAGCTGTTTATTATTGCTCCTCATCTGGGACTTATAATCTTCTCAGTTGGGATGTTGGAATTGCATGTGTAAACATTCCTCATTTGCTTCAGTGCAGAGTAAAATGGGTTAATTTATCAGCTTTATCGCCTGTCAGTTTAAACTACTCTGCCTTGCTTTTCACTGAAACTCAGAGGGTCCATTAGCATCCCAGGGAGGAGGCTGATAGCATGCAGCTGAGGGTGGTAATGAGGATCTGGAAGTAAAGAATTTATAAAACCAGAGCCTCAAATAGACATTTGTCCATGTCCTTGATCTGAAACCCGTTCCCAATTGAAGCAAATCTGATGTTAAACCAGAAGAAGTATTGGTGCTTTTACACCTCTGGTTTAATGGAATGCATTTTCTTTGTGTGGGTAAGGCACACGCAATCTCCAGGAGCCTTTTTTTCAAGTTGTGTTTCATGTATGTTTGCTGTTGTCCCTTATAAGAAAACATTTTCTAGTGGGAAAGAAATGAAGATCTTCTTTGCTCTTTCATACCTATGGGTTGCTGATGTGCAGAGAGGTTTTTTTGTGTGAATGCATATTCATAAATTAATAAGCATATATATAACATTATTATAATGTTATTAATAAATTTGCGGAAGGTCATTGACTTTTAGGGAAGCTCTGGGAGAAAGGTCTTGACCTCAGGGAGTGCTAAACTTTTCCAGACCTTCCTTTAATTGGTAGGTACTCAGAATATGAGATGGGCTTTGGGGTAATACCTCAGGATATCAACTAGATAAGATTCTGCCAGCTGCCTTTTTCAGCTGTGGTAGTCCCAGTTGACTTGCTTGGGGCCCTCTTTTAACCCTAAAGAAACACATATATTTCCAAATAGTTATATTATACTATATAATACATATAGATGACCCTAGATACATATAGATAATAGAGTGTGACAGGGCACTGACTGGAGAGGGGCCCTGCTTCAGTAAAAAGGTCTAAAATACTTATGGAACTTTAGAACCATAGTCATAAGGGCTTGAACTATCAGTATGTTTGTTGGTAGTTCAAGGGAAAATGTGCTGTGGTTAGTCAAAACCTTAAGAAGACAACTGGCTATTGCAGCACTGGAAAAATGTGCCATTTGAGGCTAAGAATGCTGCATTTTCTCCTTAATATCTTGGAGGTGTTCTACCTGCACTATAGTTCTGAATTCCTTTTATATTTGTTGTCAGTGTCATGTATTATATACAAAAAATTCAGTCTCTTAGTCTACAAAATTGGAACCCAAATTCTTAAGTAACCTGGAGAGATGCTAACACCTAACTATTAGATATCTTATTACATATTTTCCCTCAAGCATTCAAGTTTGAAAGCGCTGTGCCAAGTTTTCATTTGTATACTTTATTGTCTTTTTTTTGGAATTTTCCAACAGAAATTGCATTATTTTAGCATTTTTACCAAAAATGTTTATTCTTGAGATTATTTTGCCTTCTCTGCAAGAAGGAGCACGG
Organism: Arenaria interpres; assembly: GCA_013399435.1. Lineage (NCBI taxonomy): Eukaryota > Metazoa > Chordata > Aves > Charadriiformes > Scolopacidae > Arenaria > Arenaria interpres. The sequence goes on from VXAK01025294.1 coordinate 42,560, forward strand.
ATAGAACAGATAGTACACTCCTGTAATACTCTTCACCAGTGTATTTGCAAGCATTCTGGGATTAATCTAGATAGAGTAAAGGTGGATGTTTCTCCCATTTCTCTAACAGTGTGCATTGAAGAGTTTTACCTTGATTCTAAGTGAGGCAGCTTATAATGTGATGCTTTTATTTAACTTGTCAAATTACTGTTTAATATAAGAATTTACGGCCATCTTTTACCTGTTCCTATTTTCATTTTTATTTGTGTAAATTAGGACTAACTTGGCAAATTACTTCACAAGCCTTGATGGGTGTGCAGTTGTGTAACACCATGTCAAATTGAGACTCCTGACTCCACCATAAGTAAATGGTTCCATATGAATAAGGTGGACACAGATTAGGATTGAGAAATGTGCAGACTGAAGCTTGGAGACAAAGAAGACCAAACCAAGATAATTGTAAGATAAAGCACGAGGAATTCCCAATTACCTATGGTAATGTTTTTACCATAACATTAAAATCGTTGCCATCAAACTAGAGTTAATAGAGTTGTGCTAAGAGATAGCAGCTGTTTGAGTGACATAATAAGCACTCAAGAATGTCAGTAAAATAACCTTAGATCTGCCTGCTCAAACAGTTCAGAAATGGGCTGCCACAAAACATTCAGCCAACTCAGCCTGTTCTGTACCTTTGATTAAGATTCCCATTTTTCTTTTGTTACAGTGTGAAGTCCTTCCTCTTCCAGACATAGCACCAAAAGCAGTGCACCCCATCAACATTTACTGTCGGCTATATTCACTGATCTGTTACCATCTAAACCATTCCAAAATTCTCAGACTGGTACATGCTGAGGTTCTGCTACTGGGTCATCTGGAAAAAATAAAGTAAATGAAGTACACTTTCATATCACTCCTATATGTCTTCCCCAGCTGTTTTCCAGAGAGCTCCTTCTGCAAAAGATCCGTGTAGGAGCACTTTCTATGTACTGGTTCTGCAGTCACTGACAGATGTGTGCAGTATACTTTCAAAAACATCTTTTTAAAAACAATGCAATTTTTTTTTGTCTATAAATCACTGTTGCTTTTCAAAATGGGTGGATGACGCAAAGTGGTTTTGCATGTGGATGCTTATTCTGGGTTTTAAGTGTTCTATTTGTAAGTTACTTCTTCACCTATAGCAATGCTTAGCACTGAAATATTTTTTTTCTCAAAGTATATTGAGTAAAATCTCAGAACTATACATTTTCAAATCTAGCTCAATCTGTCCAAAAGCTTTTAATATTAGGGAATATTGAATATTCTTACTGAAGGAGGAAAATCCACGTTGGCATTGATACTAGGCAAGTGAGAAAGGGAGTTCTTTACAAAAAAATAAAATTGTTTTTATCGTTTTCCATCTTGTTTTAGAGAATCATTGAGAAGGTGTGTGTGTGGACTGTGCTCATGGAGTGAGGCCTAGGGAAATCCCATCATCCCAAAGCTGGAAGACATTTTTATTTCTCAGATATACAAAAATTGCCAAAGCATCACTGTTTGTGCGGGTGTCTCTGACCTTGGGAGGTGCCCTTGATAAAACTCCAGTGTAGAGGAACTCATTTTGACTAGCTGTGCCACTGATGGTATTCCCTTTTGCTCAGCTCCATTTAGTCTTCTCATACGACTAAAGGTTCTGAAGCTGCAGCTACTACTCATGCACTTTAAGTCCCATTGTCTGAGTTGTCTTCCTTCTTCATTTCTTTACAGCAAAAAATAAGTATTTCTTATGTATTGTATAGTTTCTGTATTTCAAACAACTCTAAAACCTTAGAGGCAATTGAATACAAATACAAACGAAAAGGCAGTTCAAACCAGCTTCTAGTTTAAACAAACAAACCTCAGGATTCAGGCTTCCTTAGGACTTCTTCCAAAGAGATTCTAGCTTTAGAAGTGGAGGAGAGCACCAAATGTTTTATGTGATTACTTCACTCCACAAGAGTCCCTGCATCTCTATTCCAGCACATGTAACAGTGGTTAGAATCACTGACTTTGATTTCAGTGCAGTGAGTAAAGAGTATTAAATTTATACAGGTAGAAGTGAAAGTTTCTCTTGGTGAAATACACCATTTTATGCCAAATTAAAAACATGTGGAGGAGCTTGTATGTCTGACACTTTTCTTTTTGCTTGTCCCTGAAACAGAATACTACAAGAAAAGTACATGCAGTTGGAACTCAGAGAGAGCTTGGATTTTCTCTGACTTGACTCAACGAGATTAATGCCATAGCCTTTTGAGTGGAACAGTAATCAATCAATTCTCCTTAAGGCAATAAATCAAAAGAATAAATCAGACATTTTTATCATGTCTGAGTAAATATATTGCACCCAACACTACTTTTTCCTGTATGATTTTTATTTCCTTTTTGATTTTCTCAGGAGGTGGTATCAAGGCAGAAGAATTCAAGTTAAGGTATTAGTAGCGTGGAGAGTAATAGCTTGAATTGATTTCTCTAAATAAAAGCCTCCACACTTTTCCACAATTGTGTAAGTTTCTAAGGATAAGTTGATCTTAGAAACATTTTATACTGTCTTCAGTGTTTGTGCTGTGGACTTTACATGGCTGTTTTCTTGTTGGCATGAACTCTCCTTAACTGAAGAATGAGATGTATTCTAAAGCAGATTTTTAAGTTTTGATTTTATAAGCAGAATAGTCGTGTGGACTGATGTGTTTGCAAAGTGATATGCCCATTTCAGAAGGCTATCAGTGGAGCAGTAAACATATATCCAGTTTAGAAAAAAACTTTGTCCTTTTGTCCTCACATGAACTGGGCTTATTCATGCTCCATTTTCTTTCTCTGCCCTGATCTATTACTGTTTCTTTATTCCTATTTTTACTCTCTAATTTCTTCTCTTTTCAATTTAAGCACAGTTATAAACATATGGGTAAGGAGCATATACTAAAAATAGATCAGTCCAAAGCGTAGTATGTTGTATTCTATGTGCGTTCTGAATACTTTACCACTTGTTTAAACTTACTTAAACATATTTCAGACATTTTAAAAAAATATATTTTCACACATGTTTGCCGTTACTTTTTCTAGGAGGAAGAAGATCGTCTTTGGTTCTCTGTTTGTACCTTATCCAGTACAATGCACTCTCAGACATATTCTGTATTGTTAATATGGTAGTAATCCTGGTTTCTTGGATGGCTACTATAGTAAACTTTATGGGTAGTAGTGAAAATAACAAAAATAATAATGAAAAGAGCTACATGAGTTCTTGTGTCTGAGAATTATAAACTTGAGAGAAAAAAAAAAAGCCAGTGCTCTTCTGGTTTACAGTGCCATTCAGTTGGATTTATAACATATTTTGGGCTAAGAGTATGAGTATAATTGGCTGTAGCAGCTAATCTGTTGGGCAGTTACATATTGCACAGCTCATATTCAGTTGCGTTCTGCATGTGATTGCCGTTCTGTAAAATGTCATTGAGTAGTACGATTGTATGTTCCAGTCGAAAATTTGGCTTCAGATTCCTCAGGTTTTTTTCTGCATTTTCTCTGTTTCCCTTGTTTGTCTTACACCAGCCTCTGCTTTTCTTCTAGCTGGAGAACGTTACAGAATACAACTGCGCTTCTGACTAATTTGTAGGGATTTTCGCCTATAATGATAAATGAAATCAGTTTCCCCTCTTTCTATTCCTGCTGGCATGGTGCAGAAAATGATGGGTAGTTGGTACTATGAGTTTTTGGTGTGGTTTTTATACGTGAGTCCTGAATCTGTATTATGGAGGATGATCATGTTGTCCAGATTATCTGTGCACTCAGTAGAAAGAGGGAGGAATCCAATACTAATATTAAGAGCTCATCTCTCTCCATGTTTTATTAAAAGCAGCCGAGCTTCATATCTTAGGCCCTGAATAAAATAACTGAAGTTTGACTGCATGAGTGTGTATACCACTTCTGTGTAACAAAGGCTAGGGTACTCCCTTTTTACCTCTCCTACTGGCATTGCTACAAGAGAAGGAAAAAAATCCAAGTAATTTTCAGTAATGTAATTTGTCCCTTTTGGACACAGAATTCATTGAGAACCATATATACAATGCATACCCTTTATTAAAGAGTAAACCTAAATTTTAAACCACACATATAGCTGCTGTTGCTCGGATTGAATGTGTGCACAGCCTAATGTTTCTCTTCTTCACCCCTATTATTAATTTCTGCTGTTTTCATCTTCATTTCTGAGTGAACAAAGGGAGAGTTTGTGCCTCTCTCTCAGTTGAGAACATCCTTCTTGGATGTTAGGAAATTGCCACAACTCTTTCTTTATCATCTCAAGGTCTCTTCTTGCACAGAGTGGAAGATAACACCACAGTGCTTAATGCACTGACTGTGGCAGCAAATTTTGGTATTGGTGAAGCTGAAGTACTGTAAGACCAGGAAGTAATTTTTAAAAAGTACTCACTAATGTAGTCAAGGCCCTGAGTTTGAAGGAATGATGGAATAAACTGCAAAACTTTTGCTTCAGGCACCGTGGCAGATGATTTTCTATCAAATAGTATTGTTTCGAATGTTATTCGGCTCAATCATGTTTGGGGTTTTTTGTTCTTTTTCCCCTGAAAAAAGTCAATTTCTTTGTACTTTAATGGTGCAGCTTTTGGATGGGGTGGGTGCTTTTCTATTCCTTCTCTTCCCATTTATTATGTCAGTTTGTGTTTTACTACATATCCAAGAAGAGCTTTTATTTTTCTCTTTTTTTTTTCAGCTTCACTTTCTAGTTATTACAGTTAAGTGCATTTTTTGTATTGTAGGTCACCTGTCACATTTCACCAGGGCAATATCTGTACACTGGAAGTAATTCAGCCCCTCTCTCTGTTTAATTTCATACTAGTGTCTGGAAGATGTTATCTAGGTTAGCCAGGCTGAGGAACGCTGTCCTTTCCTAATTTTAACTACTTGGCTTTTGGCTATCTCACTGCCCCTTGGCGTATTTTGTTGGTCTCAATTTTACAGATGTTTATCTGAAGTGTGAAGTGGCCAGATGAATTGTTGCCCATTGTAAATTGCTTAGTCTAAATTTATATGCTACGCTGAATACGGCTTAAAATGTTGGGTCCTTAAAGAGGACCCACTACTATTTCTTGCCACAGATGTTGTAAATGGGGCATTGGGAAATTTCTTCGCATCACTGTTGAAAGTCCTGGCCTATTATTTGTTGTTTCTCAAGTTAATTTTAAGCTGAGTTCTCCAGAGGAGATGTGTAATGTAATAAATTTCCTTTGCTGCAGTACCTATGCCATTCTTTATATTTGATTGTTTATAACATTCATATATGTAAGTTTTACTTAGGAGTAGGAGTTTGGAAGCATGGTGTATTCATACCTATTCAATAACGTATTTTCAGTACATATCAAATCAGAATGGAAATAGAGAAGCACAGCAAAATGTGTATGTCATGGGTGCCTCTTGCTGAATCTGTCCATACGAATAGGTTCCTAAGAAAGTTTTACTAATGAATGTTGTTGCGTCATTGCTCTTCCACAGTCACAACTGCTCAGGGTGAAGGAAACTCCCCAATTGCGTATGCATTTGTAGAAATATAGCATGATTTGTTTGTATATAAATTTATACTATTTATTTTTCATTTAACTTCGTTTTATTTTGTGCCACGGTCTATAACATCCAACCCTGTCAATGCATTTTCTAATATAAAGCCCTGTACAATATGGATAATGATGTAGTGAGCTGTCTCTGAGGAGGAAATAATTTCCATTTACATTACCCTTTGAAAAGTTAGCTACATATACCTTCCTTTGATACGGGTTTCTGGAAGGAAGTTAATTCCACTCATTTGGGCACCTCTTTTAGGATGTGATGAATCCAAAGTGTGTAAACTGGAGAGTTAGTCAAAGCAAATCCATTCTGATGTTATTGATCTCATTTCTGTTTACATCTTGTGTTGTGGCTCAGATCTGTTGTGAGTGTTTCAGAGGGAGCAAGATTGAGTCTTGTGTAAGAAAGAGTATCTCTTTCTTAAAAAGTCTAGTACTTGCTTTCTTAGGTAGATGATGGTAAAGACCTAGTGAAATAAAAAGACAGTGTTTTGGTGGATATTAACTTCTAACAAGCTTATAAAATAAGCTTGTTAAATGGGACAAATAAATGGGATTCCTGAGCTCTACATAAGTAATGACAATTTGAATGTAATGAACTTGCTATATATACTAGCAGATGATTTCCAAACACTTAAAACCAGTGGATTTAAAATTTATCATGGTAAGAAATTGCTTGGAATGTAACGATCTTGGATAGTGACTGCATTTCATGCTAAGTAGACACCGTCTGGTTATGTTGAAATATGAAAGCTTCATTTGGGCCTCTCTGAAAGCAGTGGCAGAAGTACTGTTGGCTTTGCTAAATGCAGACGTGGGATTGTCCTGGAGGTGGTAGAAGATGGGTAAGCACATGCAACCAATCATCATATCAAGACAGGAACAGTTTTTCCTTCCAAGTGTCAGGTAGTAGCAGTACATCGGTTATTTCTAATATGTAGTAGGTAAGGGTAATCTAGGATATTTTCCTCTAAGTGTTTTTGGGTGAGGTTTTGCAAATGGCACATTTCATTATGATATAAGCAAATATTACTAATTTATACAAGAATTGCTAGTTTTTGGTAAAGTTAGCGTCCTTTGTAGTCCTTAACTGTTCTCACAGCACTCTCTTAGAAAACAGGATCAGATTTACAATGATAAATGAAATAGTAAAAGACAAATTTTACTATAAGAATTGTGCCCCATAAGCAATTATCTCCAAACAGGTATAATTCAGACACTTAAATGATAGAGAGATACTTTAAAAGAAATCATATTCCTAATTTAAAGAAATGTCAACTATGATGCTTCAGACAGAGGGTCAAGAACTACTTCATACTGATAGTAACCCAATACAAACTAAGCACAAATACCAAACTTCTGAAGTCTTCATGAAATAAAGTCAACTGAGGTTTCAAGTTAAAAAATTTAATAGACTCCAGCTATGCCAAGGAGTCAGAAAAATTCTGAGGACATTTTGGAAATCAGGAGTATTAACTCTTCTTAGAGTTACCCTTATAAGAATCTCTAATGTTATTGGTAGTAGTAAAACTTAACCAGTTAAAATTTCGCAATAGGAAATGCACCTGATCTCACTAACATCCTAACTGAGCTCATAAAATTTCAAGGTGATTGTTCAGAAACATCAATCATCGTCTCTCATGAGCCTTGCTGAGTTGTATTTGAACCAGACAATGTTCCTGAATATTGGCAGTTTTTTCTTATTCTAGTAAGAAAAATAAAATAAAGGAAAGATTTAACAAAACACAGCAGCCGGAGGACAGGAAGACACCCCTTTGGCCCATCAGATCCGGCCCTATGACATGAGGCATATGATTCCCTTTGGGAAATCCCTGGAGGTGATTTGAAAGCACTTCTGTTGTCCAGACTCTGGGTAGCTGCAGTGAGCAGTGCATCCCCAATAGTCTTGGTCCTGCTGTGTGCGCTCTGTCTGTGCCCCAAGGGCAGATTGTGACAAGGCCTGGCAGTATGCTCATCTTTACTTGGGTGGAAACCACATCTTCATGGCCTACCTGTATTTGCTTTGACATCAACATTGATCTTTGACTTCAGCAGTTTTCTGCCCTTGTTGATATTTACTCTGTGGTGGTATTTGTACGTAATGCTATCCCAGCCATTTTTGAAAAGGCTAGACAAACTAAATTCTTTTTATGCCAGCATTAAGAGTAAATTTTCTGTTCTCTTGATATTCCTGGTAGCCCTGGCCTCCACCTTTCACATCAGATACGAGTTTCCTCAAAAACAGTGGAGGTACTGCTGTGTTACCGGTTAACTTTGCTGTTGCTAAGAATCAGAGCCCAATCAGACATATTTACTGAACACCAAAGACTATCAGTTTATCCAAGAACTTGAGATTTATGGATGAAAAAATGAGTGCACTTTATTCGTCACTGTCTAGTCAATTATGAATACAAATTATTTTATCTTCTCTGATACATAAATGTATAGTGAAACCAGTTCTTGGGTCTCAGCTTTTCTACTTAAATCCTCTCAGATCAAAATTGTAAATCGGGAGTTTGACATGGAAATGAATGACAAACTGATTTTTTTTGTGCCTTTAACTTTAGAAAGAATTATTGATAACATAGAGTTTGTTTTTTATTTTATATATTTGAACATATATAGAAGTAAATGTACATATATTTATGCAAATAAGTATGTTTCTTTGCTCCAATAGAGACAGTGAAATTAGATCAAAAGTATGTTGTGGAGGCTGGTGGAAAATTAAGAGAATGTGAGAGCAGCCAAAAGCAGATAAAATTGTCTAACTGTTGGTTATTGCATTGTGGGCTCAAGATGATTTAACTGGTAATGGTTTTCAGAGAACACCTATGTCTTTCAGTGTAATGCAGTGATTTAAAAGAGCATAACTTGTTTTAAATAGTGGGAAATATTGGAAAACAAGGTCTGCACTGGGAAAAAAAAAATACTGTTAGAGGTTGGTTACAGTATTTTAAGAACTACAAAGGACTATTGTCTTCAAATGTTTTAGGAAATTCAGTTGCAGGTAGAGATGATGGAATGGATTAGCATTTGGGAAATAGAGATTAAATGAAGGGTGTGTAGGGAGTTGAAGACATTATGTCAAGGTAAGGAAAAGACTAGGACACAAAAAGGAATCCTGTGCAGGATGGGTGCTTGGAGTGGGAGTTGTAATCTGGAGGGAAGCTAAGAGTAACATTGCCTTAGTAAAGAACTTAAGAGATGGGGATTAAGAAGCTTGAAAAGAGACTGGAATTTGGTAAAACGGATGGAAAATGTAGAACCAGGCTATAGAAAGAGACTCAAACAACCCAACTTCCTCCTTTGTTCCCTGATATATGTATATACATTTATTGCACACTCAGTAAAGACTTTGCACTTTTTAGAGGTAAAACAACTGCCATGCTGGAATATCAATTTCTAGAAGGCAGTCTCCCTGGGAGTAGCACTATAATCCAAAACCTTTATAATAAGCTGGGACTGAACTGTGTTGCATGAATGGACCCCTTTCTGAAGAATGGTATTCTCAATACTTATCCCAGAGTACAACTTGACTAGCTTTTAGTTAAATAGGGAATAGGATAAATGATTGTTTTACCAGAACTCCAATTTAATATCTCATAGATATACTGAACAGTTTGAAAGAACTACCTTTCCACTTTCCATTGTTAGGAACTCTTTATAGCAGATATTGGACGTATATGAATTTACTGCTTTACTTCCGAACAACTGCTTTTCTCTGTAGTCTAGCTTCTTTGGAATGAACCAAAAATGGTGTCCTCAACTCACTCAGAAATCTGAATAGCTTAAATCAGAGAAGTTGAGTAAAGCAAAGAAATAATAATAAATTATAAAGATCCACTCCTGATTCTCAGGGAGAGCTTGATCACTGAGTTGAATACATACTTCTGCACCTTGAATATGCTCAGAAATGAAAAAGATACTGTTAATCAACAGGCAGAAGGAAAATCCCATTTTAACAGATTGAACTGTGAGACAGGCTGGAGATATGAAGCTCTTTTATGTCTCCCTGAGGCCCTTTTCCCCAAATGTCCTATTTGGAGTGCACTCTGGGTGTGCCATCAAGACCAAGACTTCTGCTGGGTAACCTTCCTGCTTAGTCTTTATAGCCTGTGAAGACAGCCCTAGCCTTGTCCTTTACTATGCTTCAAGTATAGGAAAAAACCCCCTATTTATGTTTATCTCAATCATGACCTTTGCTTGAGTGTGAAAAGGAAAGAGGAATGAGCCTTGCCTATTATTTTTACTGTCAACTTTGCTCAGATTCTGTTTATTTTTACTTGAATATCTTGGACAAAGGCTGGTGTTTTGGCTCTGCATTTGCACTCTGGTCCCATGATGTGTGTAATTCAGTGCATGACCTTTTTCTTAGCAGAATGAAAGATAAATATAGCTTGATACGTAGAAGTAATCCGCTACTACAAGGAGTCTCATCAGCATGATCATCATCTGCTTTTGTGTTTAAGTTTAATGAGGAAACTTGTTCAGTGGCACATAGTCAATCTGAAAACAATAAAGGCATAACTGCTATGAACTAAAGTATTAAAAAAAATTAAAATCCTCCTCATTTCATTTGTTGAAAGACAAGGAGAAGGGGTAGACATATGGCCACCCACTTGGTTGTGCAAATTGTAAGAAGTGAAAATAATTTGTGACAGAATTGCCTGAAGGTTTTGTTTAGCTCGTCACACATGGCCTCAATAACACTGTGAAGCAGTTTCTCTCACCCCCTCCAACATACCCAATCCCTTCTGCTACAAAATCTGCAAAACATTTTTCAAATTAAGTGTGCACTGTTTTCCTTTCAAGTTTCAGGAGCAAGTGGCTGAGAAAGCCATGCTGAGAGATTGGAAACAATCTGCATCGGCAACAAAGGGAGATGCCTGCTGCTTTGCAAGCAACACAGAAAATATGCCAGCCATGCAGAGCGCTCCGTGGCAGTAATTCTGGAGCTGACTGATGTTTATTTGTGCTCTGCACTAGCCTTTCTCCGACTGCTATGAGAAGGAGGGATGGTTTAAGAGTCCTTGGAAAACTGTTGCAGTATAGGTTGGATTTTATTAGCACATTGTCTGGGATTTGGAACTGACTTTTGCCTCTTGAGCCTAGATAATGAGCTTTCTGGGAGTGCTGTGCCTTACTTCCCCGTGCAAGGGTACGCGAATGGGTATCTGTTTGGTGCAGCTCTTACGGCTGGGGATTTGACTGCTCAACACACCATTATCAAAACTGTCATTCTGTCATAGTGGAAGAAGTTAAATAGGGGCATTTATATGTTCTGATGAAGAACTGATAGTGTCAGAAATCATCTTGGCAGCCTTTTTAATTTATGCTAGAGGAGCAGCTTTTGAATAATCACGGATCACTTTACCAAGTCAAGTAGTCAGCTGGTAAAACTATCTGACAGAACAAGAAATGAATACAAGGAATGAATCATAAAAACTGTAGGGTTGTCATAATCGGATCATTCGAGAAAGGTAATGCATGAGCTTTGTGGAAGAGAAGAATATGAGCTTCATGTTTCTTGTGGAGACATAAGGTATTTGAAAGAAGACAGTGGATAGTTGAATATATGCCTGTAGTCTACAGACATGGGAAGGCATAAAGGAAAATCCAGTAGTTGCTCCTGTTTTGCTGCTGGATGCAGCCTTTAAAACTTTTTCTGTATATGGGTTGATATAAATGTACTTATTCAGGCTTGAAAGACTTTGACTACAGCCTGTCTTTTTATACAGAGTTATGCAGGAGCCGCTTCCTGATCCGTACATAGGTTCAGTAATCCTCTGTGTGCACCAATATGTCTCTCTGCAGTGTTCACCTATATTGAAGTGTTCAAGACAGCCAGGAGGATAGAGCAGGTGTCAGTCAAGGAGGAGACAGGACTGTGCCAGCAGTCCTCTGACAACGTATGTTTTCTGGCTACTCCACAACACTCCCGGTGGGAAGCAGTGGGGTCTGTGGCCCTCAGGATTGCAGTATTGGCTGATGCAAAACTGTATTGCCATCACCCCGTAGGCTGGGGAATGAAGGGGCTTGTTTCTTCCAAACCCCCCTCCAGTCTGTTGTTAGGAATGTTCCCAGGTGGAGGATCTTGGTTTTAGTTAGCTAATGAGCAGGTAGCATTGCAAGCATGTAGCTTATTAATAGTTTCAGAGAGCTATAAACTCTCTCTTCCAGCCAGAAAGAGATTAATCATTAAATGATAGAACCCAATTTGTAAAAAGGGATTTATTCCAGAAAATGTTCTAGCCTTGCTTTTGCATTTCTCAACACTGGTTAACAAGAAAGCAGTGAGAGAAGGGATGACCTTTCTAAATGGGTTTCAAAAAGAAAGCAGTGTAATGATCTTTGCCCTGAAATTTAACTTTTCTACTGTGAAATGGCTGAGGTTTACGTAGTCATAAATAAGATAAAACTATTGGCTTTTACCATTGCAATCAAAATGTTTAATCAGTTAGATGATAAGGTGTGGGGCTTTACACATGGATGTAAGGTACCCCTGAAAAGCTTCAGTACTTCTGCGTTGGCTAAAATGCATGTGCATCATGGCTGTGTAGGTCTGCAAGTGGTACCGACAAATTCTGAAAGTCCAATGCAGAATTCTGCAGCTTCTCTGTGACCATCCTCTGTTAGATAGTGTAAGGTACTGGGTTCTTTCGGGTTCTCACATCCAGTTTCTCACAGATAGAAAAAAATCCAGCTACTTTGAGTTGCACACAAGATGGTTTTTGAAAATTGAGTCAAACAGAAAATAAGGTGGCACAGTGCAGATGCAGGAATTCACATACAATTGTAGTTGTGGAAAATAGCCAAAGCTAGTTATTATGCTCCTTTTTTTTTTTTTTTT
>VXAK01025294.1:59720-72888 GCA_013399435.1 Arenaria interpres
AAAAAAAAAGCCTATGCAGTTTGCTGCTTCAAGGAACATACGTATTTCCTCGACTGTCTAGAGCAGGTATACTGGTAATCTCCTCAGATTTGCTATTGCCAGGCTGTATCCCTTTGCTGCCTTTACTTTCATGACTCGCTCTTGTGTAATCCTGGTAATGGAGATTTTTCACTTTAGCCCAAATGTGTTTGTGACTGTAAGGGAGAAGTGTTGCAGTGGTAAGGGAGAAGGAGAGCTTGAAGGAAGGTCATACTGGAAGGAGCGGGGACTCAGAGTGTTGATACAACTTCTTCTTGTACGTTTGCATCCTTTTCCCTCGAATCATAAATGAGTTCTGTGTAGAAATTATTTCCCTTTGCAACTGTTGTATTTCCTGGTGAAGAGATATAGAAGCTGTACAGAATTCAAGTGGCAGTCTGGAAAAGAGGTTCTCTGAAAGACATGATGACAAGTTTTGGGTTTTGCAATAATTTGCAGATGTGTTAATTTTACAAAATAATTCTGTATCAACCTTATCTTGAAGTTGCTTCCATGTTAGGAAGCCTAAGTTCTTGCACATTTTTATTTGATTCTTCTGTATCTTTTTAGAAAAAACATGCTATTTTTCTGAGAGTCACCTGCAAATATACCCAATCTATTGAGACGGCTGCTCAGTATGTGTTCCACAGAATTATGTGCCCAACATTTTCTTTAGGTCAGGATCGCTCTGATATGAACAGGAAAGACTTTTTGAACTGTATTTTGCATTCCAAGGATTTCCTATGTCGTTGCAAAAGTAGCCAGCTTTTTCCTGGATCGCTTTCCTGTCCCTCTTTTCCAGTAAGTTTGTCCCATTGGTAAGAGGTAGCACCCATTTCAGTGCAGCAGTTGCTACTTCTGTCTTTGAGATGGCTACATGCTACATCTTTTCAATTTCTTGTTGACTGAGACACATACTCTTCCTTAACATGACTCTTGAGTCTTTACCCATTCATCTTCTATTGTTTGTGATTTTTCTTAGAGAAGTGTCATGTTAACTTCTATACTTGTTTCCAATATACAAAGGAAAAATGTCCTGTATTTTTTTTAACTGACAGCTCATTAATGTTTCTCTGAGGTCCTGTCATCTCTGAATAATTATTTTGAGATAACAGTGGGTATTGTCATATTTTTCAACTCTGTGCATGTTAAACTGGCCCTTGCTATCTTTGTGGCAAAGTGGTGAAATTCTTCATAGTTCTTGCATCTTTTCCCCCAAATTCTGAACACATTTTGCAGTTGATGATGTCGGCTATGGTGTATTTTTTGTAATTTTAACCTTGAAAACTATATGTCTTTGCATGTAATTTGATTTCTCTTAAAGCATTTTGGTCGTTTAATAATGTCTGTAATGGCAGAAGACCATCCCTCTTCCAGAAATCAGCTTATTTTGCACAGCAAGTTCCATGTACCTTATCAAGTGTTAGCTCTGGGTCATTTAATAGTGTCTGCTGGAGCCTTTTGATCCCAATTGTGATGCCAGGTCTGTTACCAGAGGTAGTTGTTACATGCTTCTCTCTGCCTACTTACACTGGCAGCACACAGTTTTGTGTTACTGGCCTCTTATTTTACTTGGTTGAAAAATGTATGGCTTGTAATTTTTTTTCATTTTTTTTATTTTTCATGGGGTGCATTTCTCCACAGATTCTTGTGTTGCCATTTCACAGTCAGCTTCCTCTGCCTGAACGAGCTAATACCGCCCCCCCCCCAAATCTCAAGTGATTCAACTATACAGTACTGTCAGGCTCTGTCTGACAGTTTTCTGTGATACTCTTAGATGAGGTCACTGACAAGAAGCTGTTGAAGAGAAAAAAGATAACATGCCCAACATGAATAAACTACTCATTCACTACTGACATGGGACTAAAGAATCAGTATGTATCTTATCCCTGCATCACCATAAAAAGTATGCTGTATTTTCAGTTTTCAATAGGACTGCATTAAAAAAACAGGTGCTTGTTTGTTCATTTTAATGGTGACAGCCAATAAAGGGAGATACTTGTGTGTTAGCATCCTAATGGTGTTTTCCAGGTATTTTATATTAACTAAATTGAACTAACACATCTTAAAAATAAATCTCTTTTGCATGTCAGGACAGGAATATTAAAGAACTAATTCACTGCATAGCTGGAAAATTGGAGAATGTCAAAGGTGACTCTTGCAAATGCATTGGGACACAGTGAGTGTTGCTTTTGCAGATATTCTAACACGTGCGGTTAAACTACATGGGCAGATAGATATTTTGGGGAAATGAAATTGCCACAAGGTGGTGTAGACAAGGCTGTCATTCATAAGTATTGAACTGTGGTCGGTAAAGCTTGTCTCACCTCTTGGACTTACTCAGCTGGACTAATTTATTTACAGCTGATATGCAGGAAGACTTACTTTACTAAAAAAAACACAACTTATCTGTTTTGTCTGTACTAAAGTCTAAAGATTCATATACCAGAATTAATTTACATTAACTGGGATTAAAGCTGGGCCAGTCTTATCTTACACCCTGTGTGTTTCATCTGCTTCCTCCAGTACACACTAATGTTGGAAATCTGGAGAAGAGTTTGGGAGTGAGATGCCCCAGCTGGTAGCACAAAGACCTTGGAAGACGAGGGGTGCTGGGACTGTCCTGACATCCTGGTGGCAATTCCTTGATGTGGGTTATTCCCTGATGAATAAGATGGATCAACGACTCTAGCAGGTGCCCTTTGCTGAATTTTGTACCCAGACTATCCCAACCCTTGAATGCTTGCTGTTACTCATGTTTTTTTTTTATCCTCCCGTGACGCTTGGTGTTGGTATTCACATACTTCATCTGTTGTACATGTTGCGTACTCCTGTCTCTTGCCTCTAGTGCATTTTGGAGGGAGGAGGCCAGAGGAGGACATGGGGTGTAGGTGACCAGTCTTCTCTGGACTCTTCCATGGTTGCCTGTAGTTGAAGATGGCTGCCTCCGTGCAGGTGGTTCTTTTCTATTTTATTAAAAAATGCATAGATGTTTGAGAGCAATGAGATAACTGGCCTAAATATGCTGCTCTGTGGAATTTAAAAGGAAATAGATTTGTCCCGTTGCCTCAACCGTTATATAAGATGAAGTCCATTTTAACATCTGATATCTGATTGTCCTGTGAAGACAGATTTCTTAATCTCATGCTGTAAATGTTTAAAAATGCCATGTCATAAATATCATAACAGCAGTCCTGTCATATTCTTTCGGGTGTATTTTTTTTTTCTTTTCCTGAATGCAAGGACTAATCTGGACAGAGGGAAGGACTTCAGAATAATTTCCTAAAGAGCTAAAGGAACTCAGAAGAGAGGGAAGCGGCAAGTGGGCTGTGGTTCTTGCCAGCTGGCTGGAGCTCAGCCCCAGCGAGACAGCCTGTGCTGCCAGTCCCCAGGAATGCGCTGGCGGCCAGCGCCTTACCCAGCCCACCACTCCTTCTCCCAGGTGGGAGAAGGCAAGTGAAGCAGTCCTTTCCTTGCTGGGATTTGCCATGTGATATATTGGACTATTTTAGATATATTACATTAATATTTCTGGCTTTAAATTGGGAACGGTTGTGGTTAAAGTATGCTGGATTCCGTGGTCAAACAGTTGGTGTTGGCAATTTCTGTGGTCACATAGTTGGTAGCTAATGCTTTTTATGAATTCCAGATTTTTATCCTCTGGGATAATTGTGCTTCTGGAGCTAATGCTGGAAGGCTGTTGCTTGGTCATGTTTGTCACTTTCTCCTTGAAGATCACAGCTCTTTCTTTAGTTCTACCATAGATATACCCGTGGGAAAACAACAGAACATCCCGGTAGCTACATCTAGTACATCTATCTGTACAAAGGATCTCAATCTCACATTTTCCCCAGAATATGTTGTTTTGTGCTATACTGTCAGTATGTTGATTTACTTTAAAGCTTGGGCTGAAAGGACTCGTAGTGAGTGCTGTTGGTTTGCTTTAGGAGGTGTAATTACTCATCTTTTCTGAATGAGAAGAGCTACATTCATACAGTTTTAATTCAGTGAATCTGGGCTGATTAACCCAAGCAAAAGAGCCCATTCAGTGAGGCCTTTTTCATTCAAGGGAGAAATGGCAATGCCTGACTACTAAATGGGACAAATAAAATTAGCTGTTATGAAAAACTGTTATGAAAAATATCTGCTCTGTATTTGGCAAGGCCCTGAATGGGCCACTTCCCACCGAGAACACGATGCAGGCGTGTATTTGATGCCGGTGCAGAAGCTGGTAAAATTACACTGTACAGTCCAGCCTTTTCAAGGGCAACTCACAGGCACATGTTATCACAAGACATTTTGAATTCTTTCAGTTTTTGATATGTGGATATTCATTACAAATCTAGGAACATAGAGAAGTCTGCAGAAATTAGACGAATTGAATTTAACAATATTTAAAGGAAGCAGACGTGGTGATTTCGTTGACCATAGCCTGGTTAAATATACATCATGTAAAGTCTGGCAAATGTTGACAAGAACTGTGAGGTGTTTGTAGAAAAATGGAAAAAAGGTGGGGGTAGGGGCATAACTGATGCCAATGAGCTCAAGAAACCTAATTCTTTTTAAAGAAGACTAGTTTTTATGAGATTGTACATTTTGCTGATGAAAGTATGCTATTATAATAATATATTTAGATGTTGATAAAGTTCTTAATTCAGTAATGCACCAAGTTTTGTTTAATCAATCACCAGTACACAATAAATGCTGTGTATTTTAAGTGGATGTAAAGTGCGTTTGAGTAAAATTCATATATATGTGTAGATAGGCGTACTCAGTTTATTTTTGTTTGTACTCTCACACTAGTGGAAAAAATCAAAGGATAGCCCTTGAAAGTTTTTGACAATCAAGTTGTACAAAAGATGGTTTTCATTTACCAGTGCTTATTTGCTGTTGGAAATCTGAGTATATAACCATGAAGACAAGCTGTTTTCTCCTTATGGCATTAGTAAAAAGAAAAAAATGAAACAGTGTGCCTTGTTTAGAGTATTTCTGGGACAAATTTCCCAGAATTTTCCTACTGCTTTTTCATTTCTTTACATAAAATACCCATAACTGCTCTTCCTTGATGAGGTGGCAAAACATCCAAATACACTGGCTAATTTTTATAAGATCAATTTCTAGCTCTCCTTTTTCTTCATTGTCCTGAAATGTATCTTTCTGCCTACTAATTGCTAAAAGATATGCAATCTGAGAAGATTGGACATTTCTGTGTTTCATTAAATTAGACTGAGGCTGCAGTGAAAAAGTGGAAGATGATGATTCTTGGTTGTTCTCTCCTTTCATGCTGATGTACTCGGGGAAAGAAAGGAAAAACCTCCTTTGCCTGTGTGAGACTGGTTTGACTGTGTACAGGTTTGTGCATGTGTATTTGTATCTGTGTGTGCCATATAACCAGGAAAAATACTGCATTAAAGATAATAAACTTATTTCCTTCACTCTTTTTGGCTGGCTGGATTTCACATTTCAAGATCATTCTCCATACTGGCATGAGTGAAAAATTTCACTGTCTGATATAAAAATCTTGTGAATTAACAGCAGTTTGGAGAATTAAGAAAAACATCAAAACCTGCCAGGCTGGATCTGAACTTGCAAAATTAGCAATAATGTGTGCGTGTATTGGTACGTCTGCCATCGGATCACTGAAAGAGAGAGCCCCTGGAGCATCAGTCCTACTATTGCTTTGTTATAGTCCTTTTCGCAGCCCTCCTCTGCAACTGAATCTTAGCCTCCCGCTTACTGTTAGGGGCATCGCCCTCTCGGGCATCTTTATCTTTTAGACTGTCTTCCCTTCAGGTGCTGTGTTTTTGGTGAATAAAGGCAGAGTGTGAAATTCTCATTTTTTGAACTCCAGTTTGAGGATGAAAAAAAATTCTTGATGGGAAGGAAAGTATTTTCTAGAGCAATCGTGAAATTATAGGATTATTGTTTTCAATCCCATTACATCTCTGGGCAGATGTAATTACATCATGGGCCCAATCCATGAAGGAGTTTATTTCTGTTTTGGCAGCAAATATCATGTGGATTTAATCTTGGTATGGAACATAGTAATACAAGAGATAGACAAGCATGACTTGTGACAGCCGGACTAAGAGGAAAGGTAAAAAGAAAACCAGTGAGAGTATGTTTTTATAAGCAAGCAGGACAGAGAGCTGTAATGAGTAGGTGAGAAGAGTACAATAAGAGGTTTGGAAAACACATTTTGTGGAAAGGAAGGCTTCTATTTTAAAATACTTTTTATATTACATTATGTATTTGGCAGAACTTCTCATTCTTCTAGCTTTAATGAGAATGCAAGCCAATGCTCAGAGTCTCTGTAAACTAAGAATCGATTCTTTGCAGGGTTTCCCTCCTCAGTTCTTGCTCATTCTTCTCCTTTTAATCCAGCATTTATAATATTACTGTTCTGCTCTCTGGATTGATGATAACAAGGGTCTCTTGCTTTTCTGTAGCTCTCAGATGCTAGCTGGTGCTTTTATAATGCTTTTTATCTTTCTAACACTTTTCAGACATTAACTAATTAATCTTAGCGGCACCATGTCAAGGAGGTAGAATAAGTGAGTGATGCTATTTACAGATGAGAAATTACAGAAGCGAAGTGAAGCAAAAGGTTCAGAAAGACAGTACAGTTGGGAATAAAGGCCACTGGTTTATGCAGATCTGCCTGGCAATCAGGTAACTGTAACGTATTTCTCATGTTTAAAAGCTGTTCTGATTCTTTGCTCTTAAATGTAATATTTCTTTCCCGGTTTTTAATTCTCATTTGGTTTAAAAGAAGCAGGAATGGGCTTATGACTAATTAGGTAAATTTTAGGCAACTTTTTATTAAAAACAACCTTGTTCACTAGAAGGGTTTCTGGCATTCTTCCAGTCCTTTTGAGATCGTTTCAGGATTCTCTTACAATGTAAAGGCTTTCTTAATTATTATGCTGTTCATTTTGCCATACGGTTTACTACCTTAATTTTAACATTCCCCTCATCTGTCACTTGGGGAAATACAGTAACAGTTATGAGAGAGATACCTACTGAACCATATTTTAAGTAATCTTTATGCACTTTAGGTAACTTTCCAAAAAGGAGATTAAACAAGTGAAAAAATGGTATTGTCAGAGGAATAATCTTTAATAAAGCCAGGAAATAAAGTATGTTTTTAAATATATCACATAAGGCATCCACAGTGAACTTCAGTTGCAAAGAAAAAAACTCCTACCCTAGCAATATATTGAGAAGTGAAATACCATCCTTACTTTCAGTTGGCCTAGTCCTTCTTAATTAACAAATTTGCTAGGGATTTATGAGGTCTTAGAAGACTGATAGGGATGCCCTGTTATGTAGAATAACTTTTGTTCAAATCAGTTAACTGTCAGACCACTTGTAGACCCTCAATAAAACTGTGGTGGACGTGCTCAAAATGCATACTGAGCAGATATGTTTTCCAAGGGGGAAAAACCATTTTAATCCTCTCCTTTCTGTTCACCTCATGTTTATGTCTTTCTGATAGAGCTTGTCCATGCACTGCTGAGGGAGAGACTATCAGAACTTTAGTTTTCTTAAAGATTTCTTGTCTTTAGATTTCACTTATTTTAGGTTTGCTAGGTTGGTTTGTTTGCTTTAATTTTTTTAACTACTTTGAAAGAACTGTAAAACCTTTACTTTCCTCCATTCCTCTCCCCCCACCTCCCACTTCCCCAGGAAAAAACCCACTCTTTCTAGATTACAAAGACATTTTGTGGACCAAAATAACCCATCTCAGTTCTCCCCAACCCCTACTATGATTTTAAATATAGGCTTGAGTACCTGCCAGCTGCATACCCAGCCCTCAAAGCACAGCCTGTGGAGGGGATCATCTTTCTGCCTTCACTTGCAACCAGTGAGGAAAAAGATCCTGGAACAGTGGAGGATATTTCATATTTTGAGTTCTATTATTTAATTTAATCTCCTCTTTGCTTACTTGGCAAGGCAGCTTATTCACCAAGAATTGTACATGTCAGATGTTTTGCAACTTGCTGTGGTTAGAAGGAATCAATATTGTGCCCCTGGAGGCTCAAGTTGAGGATGCTTTACTCCTTAATCTTCCCTAGGTCTCCAAATAAACAACAAGAATTTCGGACTTGCTTACAGTAGTTATGCTGGATCAGTAAAGCAGTTTGGGCGTAGACAGCTGTTTTCCTTTCAGGATGTGGGGTAGTTCAATCATGGAGTGTGAGGGCAAAATAATTCCATGATAGAGGCTGTTAGGGAAAATTTATCTTGATGGAAGAAGACAATTCCAAAAAGAATGAAGAAGGGAGTTGTTACGGCTCTAGGTGAATTATCAAAGATGATAATTTGGCAATTTTTCTTCTTTGCTCTATTTGTATGGTCCCTGTGAACAGACTTGTGTGTTTCATTCTGTTGGGTTTAGTCTAGCTATGTGCTATGAACAGGTGAACATGATCTCCACAGTGAAATGTTTCCACCTGAAAAATTTCTATCAGGAATAAATCAGTTCAGCTGTTCAGTATTTGGTATTCCTGGTCTGTGGTTCAAGTCCATTGGAAGTTGCATTCTCTGCTGATTCAGTGTGACAGAAGCAAGTGAGAAGTCAAGACAGCCACATTGAGCCCCTTTGAAACTGTCCCATGAGGACCTGTACAACTGTTCATCTTTTACTTCCTGCAGATGTTCAGGCAACAGCAGAGGTATGCATCCACAGAAAAGTCTAAATATAGCAAATACTATAGATGAGAAGTTGGTTGTAGATGTTAGAATTGTACAGGACTAATAGTCTTGAGAAAGTATTCTTCTGGCTTGCATAAATGTGTGAAAAAATTCAATGAACTGGAGAGGAGAGGCATCCTGTAACCCCTATGTGTACCATTAGGGTTAGAACCGACGCGTTCTGTTTTCCTTTGTGCAGGAACAACCAGCTTGGTTTGCTGTGGCTCCTCAGCCGAAGAAACTCGTGATGACTGTGATAGGGGAATGATTTTGACAGTTTCTTGCAGCCCTTTTTAGAGATGAGTTGAGTTCTATGTGCTTGAGCATGGAGATGTAGACAACCCCCAAATCAATTTTTAATTTTGTAAGCACAGAAGGAGTAAGGTCAGATGGTCTGACCTTACAGCCACCTTTTACCTCCTTGGATACTTAAAAATATTGAACGCTCTTTAAACTACCCATGTGGCAGCAGACATGATGAATGAGAAAAGGTTGAGTGCTGCACTGATAGCATCATAGAAATTGATAGAAAAGGCCCATTAAGTCATCTTGTCTATCTCCTTGCCAGCACAGGATTATTCCCTACAGAATATTTTCTAATGCTCTGTTCACATTGTATAAGAGAATCATGAGTTTTATGGCTTTGGCCTTTTGACAGTACACACTTTATGGAACTTACTGATTGTTTTAGAGGTCTGAGTAAGACCATGTTTCATTGCCCAAATTTGGAGTAGAAACATATTAGCAAAAATTACTTAGAATTATGTAAGATTTTAATTAAAATTGCTAAAATACACAAGGGCAAAGCTGAGCCATAGGAGATGAACTTTGCAGCTGACAATTCTTTAGCTGCAGACTATAATTTATTTTTTCTAATAAACTATATGATGTTTAAAGTAAAATAATCTCTGTGGTTCTCTCTTTCTCCCTCTCCCCCTCCTCTTTCTACTTTGATATCTTTCTGTCTTTCATTTCTGTCCATCTGGAGCTGGAGTTGAATTATGGCATATGATTTGTATAGACTTCTATCTCTTCCCCTGGATCATAACCTTCTTATTGATTCCCTCATCTCCTGGTGCTTACTCACACTCTTGATTCTTCTCCACCCTGATTTTCTCCCATGGTTTTGTCTGTTTTCTTTTACTCTGTGGGCTCTTATTCAACCTAATTTTCTTCCTTGGTTTTAGAAAAGGAATGTATTGGGTTTCAGTTAAGAGTTTTTCACTTCATAATTTTGATATTTGTCTCTCTTAAAATTTTGTTTTCTTCTTTTTTTTTCTTCTTCTTAGTTTTTCTTTTTTTTTTTTTCCTTGAGCCAAAATGTTGTCGTCTTGCTCCAACAGAGAAAGAATTAGAACTGCTTATCTTGCTGTGAAATGGAAAGAGTCTGTTCCAAGTCGCCATCCGGAAGTTTCTGGCAGTGAGAAGAAGTGTTAACAGCTGCCGTGAAAGGGCTACTGAACTTGGTATTAGTACAGAGGTTATTTCTGCCTCAGCAATGTGTATAATTTGCTAAATTAATTAAAAATGTATTGCCTTCCGTGAAGAAAGAGCAGAGTACATCCACATGGAATTTTGCTCCATGAATGGAATAAAAGAAAGCAAAACTGAAACAGAACAAGAAATTTTAGAGCAGAACACAAATATGTTGAAATATTGCCTTGGGCTATAAAAATGACTCCTGAAATGGACGCTTATTTTTCATACACGGTGTTTAATATTTAGTTTTGGTTACTGATCCTATCAAGGCAAAAGATTATTGTAGCCTTAAGCCACAGCGTAACTCAGCTCAGTGCTCCGCCATTGGAGTTTTTATTAAACATTCTGGACTGAGTGCACCCATAAAGCCTGAAATGTTTCAAGTATAGATTAAAGCTTACAAAGCAGAGGCGGACTGTAGCAGCTTCAGGGAACTTCACTAAAATCTCTGAATTTTACTGAAGCTAAATTGAAGCTCCTTGCTTGCACAGTGCAGATCTCAGGATGAGTTTCTTATAAAAAATACAGGGAACTGTGTTCAGGGTGAAATGTCTCAAAAGTCAGAAACATTTATTCACTGTAACCCTGAATAAAAGCATGAAAATCTGATATAAAAAAGATAAGAAAATATGGTATTTCTCTGAAAGTAAAATTATATACTATAGTAATGCTTTTTCTTTTTTTCTAGGCTTTAATCAGAGAATTCCAGGTCTCTCTGGTTAGCTCAGGTGTGAAGTCCTGAAACCTTAGGAACACCAAGCAGTGCTAATGAAATCTGAAGTGTTTCTGGATGTTGGCAGTGCCCACCCCTGCACTATGGATATGCCTTCCTCTTTCTTTCTGTGCGCACTTTAAAGTTTTCCTCCTCCAGCCCACCAAAAGAGCTGTGAAAAATGGGAGCAAACTGATCCTATTACAGAACGACAGAGTCTTGCCCCGGGTGCAAGTATTGCCCATGTGGAAGGAATTAAAACGCCACCTTACATCTTGCTGTTGCTAAGTGAGCGACTACTTGTTAATCCCACTCTAAAGCATCACTAACCAATACCTCTACAAAAATCTGTGCCTCTGTGAAAAAAAACTTTGAAAGTAGGCTGTAGTTAGAGCCATAAACTGTGTTAGTTTGTTACTTATAGCAAAGAGATAATCAGGCTGCTGTGTTACCACTTCTTGAAAGACAGAAAAAGCTCTATGGTTTGGCATGAAGACTCTTAATTCCTGAGCAAAAGACAGCATATAGGGTTTTATTACCTCACAGATTAATGAAATTTAATGTGATGAATGCCATACTGGGGTGACAATGTAGTCCCTGTGTTCATGAAATGGCACTTTTTTCAAGTAACAGCTCCAGCTTGAACCTTGTGCTTTGCATTTTCTAGAGATCTAAGCCAAAGTGGCTTTTAATGGAGGCAAGAGATTATTTTGATTAAACAGAAGCCAGATATGGAATTAAAGAAAGGGTTCAGAGGTCGCTATTATATTTTGGCAAAGAAGGTTCTTTCAATTTTTAGCTTTTTATTTAGAGACAGCTACACTTTTTAACACTTACTCTCTTATCTACAGGGAAAGGCCTAATATTTGAAATAGCACTTAGGATTTATAGAAAGAAATACAACATGCGTTTCCTTTTAGAAATATAAGAAAGTCAGGACTGCCACGATGGCGGGCTAATTCCATCTGGTTCAGTATCTCATTTTTTACAACTACCAGCCTCAACTAATCAAAGTGAAAGAGTTCAGTTTTATTCAGCTGTGGCATACTCTGTCCCTTTTCTTAGGTCTTATCCTGTCTGATTTTTTTATAATCACATTTATATCCTTCTACCACTCAGGGTTATATTGTACCTTGTGCCATAGCTCCAAAATAGGATACAGCGGGTCAAAGTGTGTCAAAGGAGTGTTGCTAAGCTTGAAGAGACATTGCCTCCCTGGGATACCCACAGCTTTTTCATTTCTCTTTCACATGAAGTTGATTAACTTCCCTTCTATTTTCTGTAGGGCTGACTGGAGTATTTTAAATTTAAGCTGGTGGTGAGTTAAAAAGATCTACTGTTATTCTTTCTTAAAACGATCCCAGTCGTGACCTTGGTTGTCTTTAAGGCTTTTAGGACTCCTAGTTGGTTGAACAGGGCATGGATGTGGGGCAGGTTTTTTTTTCTTCCAGCTTTTAATTTCTAATTATTTCTAAAAAAACCAAAATTTCTTGCAGTAGCTTTCAAACCTGAAAGAGGCCGTGTAAACCATGTGAAAAGTGCTTCCTTGCACAGAGAAGAAACTTGAGGTAAAGTTTCACAAGGAGTGTCATCTTTAGACATGGCATCATTGTTTATACAGACCAGGGGACAAAAGCTAAGGTGGGTTAGAAAGGTGTCAAATACACAATTCAAATTTTCCCACTGATTTCTCAAGTACACTGGTGTTGCTGGCTGCAACAGCCATTCCCATCTTTCTCAGTAAACCTAGAACAGATGGTAACATTTTGGCAATTAAAAAAAAAAAAAAATCTTCCAAACAGCAAGTTTTATGCTTGAAATCTGTTATGTCTGTGGCAGTGCACAGGAAGCCAAATTGTTTTGTGGAATTTGTTTCACTTTTTAATGGTTTGTGCCCATTATAAATAGGTAGACTTGACATCTGTGTAAAAGCCACGCTAGCAGATCCAGGCTGTGATTTACCTCTGTAATTGTCCTAAGTCTTGGTACAGATGGCTTTAATAGTGGTTATGGTGTTCCCTGGGTAGCAGTCCTGCAGGACTGGGAGAGCGCAGGAATCTGCCCAGCATGCCCAGTAATTACCAGTAGATACCTTGCAGTGTGTATTGTTTCAAGTGTTTAAAAATAAAAATGCACCCTACATATCTTGTTCTCTGTAAAAAGAAACTAGTTTGGATTTAGGTTTTGGTTTTGCACTTTTAATCTGGAATGTGTATTGAATTTTTCTGCTACTTTGCATAGCTGAATTAAAAAAAAAAAAAA
>VXAK01025294.1:77532-116357 GCA_013399435.1 Arenaria interpres
GAACCTGATTTTGTTGTAAAGTCTTGTTAAACTCCAGCGAGAAGCTCATGCTTGTCTCTTTGTGTGTGTGAGAGACTGAGGAAAACTTCGTTTTCTATTTCTTTCTTCCAAATATATTCAGTTTGTGAGAGTTAGAATTAATCTTCTGGTCTTGTGCTTTGTGCATCATTGCTCATGGTAATTGATTAATAGAACAAAAATAAAATACTTTTTACATGTTGTTTCCATTGTTGTTAACAAGTAAAATAGTCTTTTGCTTCAAATGAAAAATATTTGAAACTCTTGTTTAAGAACAAATAGGTGTTTATAAGAATACATGAAAATGTTTTTCACCGCTGTGGTTGTATCGTGCGCCTCTCTTGAAGGAATAGTTTAGGTTAAAACATTATAATTATATATTCAGAAATGTGCGTAGTTTTTCAGGTAAAGAGTTTCCTTTAGAGCTAGGCAACTTGCAACCTAAAGACATCAGTACTGCAGTGAGCTCCACATAAGTGGTGCTAATCCATTTGTGCTGAGTTTAGTGAGCAGACACTGCTGAAACATAGTACAAGTGAGATATAAAAATGAACTAAAGGTGATTATGAAGACCATAGAGAAAACAACTCTATCAGGGAGATCATATTGCTATTGAAATGTGTCCAGAGATACAACCATCGAAGACATTTAACTGTCATTTCTCACTGGTTTGTTTGCAGTCTTAATTTTTTTCTTAGTCAAGGCAACAGATATTTCTCCTGAGAAATACTGTTATGAGTAAAGAATGGTTTATGAAGTAGATTTGGAAAAGTGTGTTGCGTATTTGAAAGAGCATGGAAGAATTAAACTTTCAGATGGTTAAGTGTTTATTCTTTTAGTTTTCCAACTGTGAATCATTCAGCATCTAATTCTTGATCTGACAATCCTTTTGGTGTAACCTCAGTGGCACTTCTGGGTGTGAAAGGAATATGTGGATGACAGTTACTAAGCTAAGGAAAACAGACGACTAAAACTCCATGATTCGGTACTCTATGTGTGTTGAATAGCACTGTCTTTTCTATTCCCCTTGTGATATTAAGAATAATAATATTTTTTTCATTTAAATTCACACAGTGTACTCTTACAGGCTTCTCTTTCTGATCACCTCCTGATCTTGCCTTAAGCATCCCTTTCCATGCGTAGTCTGATCCGAATTAACTTGCAGATGAATTGAGTAATGGGGAAAGGAATACTTTCTCATATTTCTGTCACTGAAAGGATTTCAGTTAGGTACAAACAAGACCTTTAGAGCAACAAATTCTTGTTTCTAGCTTGTTTTTTTCAGACCAGACAGAATGGTGTACCTCATTCCAGTGTGTGAATTGATGACTAAGTTAAGATGTGTTGAGGAATATTTATATCATCTATGAAAAGCTCTGACACTGATATTCTTGTTGTCTGCATGTTCACAGAATAATGAAAAGTTTGGTGGTTTCCTCCAAATTGTATGTATTGGCAGAACGATCCGAGATGCAGATTTCACACAGCATGTGGTATAAACTGCCTTGTTTTCTCATTTTAGAGTGCAGTTAAGATGCTTTATGATATTTTAACTACATGTATTTGATGCTGTAAAGTGCTTTTAAGACTGTCATGCCTTTGTAATGTGCTGATGTTACCTTATTAGTAGCTACATATTTTTTTTCCACAGAAGCATTTAGCTTATTGGCATTTGTTTTTACTGCTGACATTTTTTTTTCAGCATTAATATGTTGCTGTGCAATTTCACTAGAAAAATGTTATGGTAAGCTGGCTTGAAATGTCATCCTGTCTTTACTTTCCTACAGGTTTTATGGGCTTAAATAAGCACCTGAATAAGCTTTTGAAATGTGTCAGATAATGTAATTTCACAATGTTATTACATGCTTATTTCAGTTGGCACTTCATGCAACAAACTGTTTGTATGGCTGTTTGCCTTTCTGGATTATTTTAAAAATAGTTCTGAACTAGAACATAAACATATTTGTAAGAGGTATAATTATTAAGTTATTTTTACCAACTAATTTTGGACCAGAGATGTGTTGGCTCTGGAGTATTTTTCTGATACTGGTTTATGTTTTAGTGATTTAT
This sequence comes from Arenaria interpres, assembly GCA_013399435.1. NCBI lineage: Eukaryota > Metazoa > Chordata > Aves > Charadriiformes > Scolopacidae > Arenaria > Arenaria interpres. The sequence goes on from VXAK01025294.1 coordinate 79,621, forward strand.
TGTATGAAAAAATTAATGGTGGAAATACTTCATATTTACCCAGTTGGGCAGACAAATGCCCTTCTCATCAGATTTCTTATTAATAGTTCTTAAGAAAGCCAATTTTTTGTTGGCCAGGGTTCATTTTTTCCCCTCTCCCATTGGCTATTCCTAGGAAAACTTGTTTCCAACCTAAAGGGTGTTAGTCACATTTAAATGACATATGCACGGTGATTTTTAATCTAAAATACATCACAGAGGCCAAATCTTATCCATATTCTATTTCCATTCCATGATGTTGGTCGCATTTCTCAATTTTTTTAAATCTATAAAGTACATTAGGAAGTGCTTAATAAAGCTGCTAGCTACACTAGCCGAAAACAGGGGAAAACACTACTGTGGTTTGTTCCGCAGTTAGACTGCTACCAAATAATTTCATTCGAACATGATATAAGACCTTGTACACTGAGATGAAAGTGAGAAAAGGGATGGTTTTGCAAGTGATTTTTTTTTTTTTAAACTTCATTGGAGTCAATTTGATCTGGGGGGGCTGTGAGGGAGGAAGGTACTAGATGAAGCAAGAGAAAGATGATCAAAATTGCAGTACAGCTGACTAGCAACATCCACTCTGAAGGAAGGATGTGTTTTTCCATAGATCCATGCATTTAGTCATGAAAATGTAACTTAATGAAAAGTTCACTTATACTGTCCTTACTTCCTCATCAGTTAGAGCTTCATTTCTGTCAGTGAAAAAGAACGTGCACATCACATCCTGTGAGCAGAAGGGTAAGGCTGATGAGGCAATAGGGGTGAAAACCATAGTGTGGTAATGAATTACAGATAATTTTACCCCAATGTATTCTATTCTTTGGGTAGAGTTACACTACGAAGGTTAAAGCTACTTATGTGGAAGAAGTAAGTTATTCCAGTGTAGGCATGTGGTAAGGCCTACTCAGTTAACTGCAGACCTTAAATCATTATCTTTATTTTAGGCCTTGTCGTGGTTTGGGCTGGGCACTAAAATGAATGACAGATGCTCTCTTTAACTTCTCTCAAAGCTACTCTTTGTAAGCATTGGATGATAACTTAGAATAATTTTGCCAAACTAAGAATCTGTTCATTAATGTGTCTTAATTTTTAGGAAGATTTAAGATCGGTGGTAGGAGATACTTAATTCCTGCTTTTTAAATTATCATCTGGCCTAGTTCATCATAATTCATTTGTTTTTCTTTGAATGCTATAGGTGACCAGCATTATGTTGTGGGGACGGGAATAAGCTACATTTTGAGCATGTGGTTGTCTTTGCTTCTTAGTGGGTAAGTGAAGGAGAGGTACCTCTTTCAGTTTTCCTCATTATCAGTAGCTTTCTGCTATTCTGGTGCTAAGAAGCTGTGACAGACAGTCTGTGTACTATAAATCTAGATGATGTCTGGAAAGAGAGGAGACATTTCCACTCTCCATGTTTTCTCATCTTCTATTAAGTCATTGTTTTCAATGGAAGCCTGCTCAGGGTTGCGTCTGGAGTAGCTTGTTCTGTGTGAGCAAAAACGTTTTCTGCCTCATTTCAGTGTGACTTGGAGGGAACTGAGGAAGGTCACATTTTTGGCTTCCTGATTCTCATGTACTTTGTTATTTACATCACAGTATATTTCCAGATATCCTAAATCTTGATTCTCTGTGTTATCCAATACAACAGCTGTTTCAACCTTTCTGTCAGAAGGCCCCTAACAAGTCAGTATTTCTATGTTTCTGTGGCTGTTCGGCATGGGAGACTGAAATGTGCCTGTAATGGGCCGAGTTTTTCTTACTTAACATTAAGATTGTTATGGGAAGAAGAGAGGCCATAAACATTCTTTTATTATTTGGAAGGCCTCATTCTTTGCTGCATTGTTTAAAAGAAAAAGGAATTGTCTCCCCTCTGCTTATATTTGTCCCAAGCACTTACAAAGTAGCCTTTTAATCTTTTATTAAAGTTCATTATAGAGATGTCTGAATGCTTGAAGATTCTCAGTGCCTAGGAAAAACCCCAATGTTTTGAGACATACATATTTTACTTTTGCTGGAAATTATTTAAGTAAAGCACATTTGGTCTAATTACCTTCAAGTTTTCAGTAAAAATATATATATAAATGTTTTTCTAATATGCATTAGATGAGTGTAGAAGGGCTTCAGGGTAGTTGGGACCTGTAGGCATGACTAAAATATAATTGACAATGCTGCCAAAGATACCAGCATGAGTGTTAAAGCTGGAATTGAACAGTGATGTCTGGCCACTGCACACTTATTCCTTTAATCTCTCTGGCTCTTAATCCTGTCTGAGGACTCTTAGTCTTTCCTGTTAGCTTCGACTGAACTGTGCTCTTGCCTCTGTCTTTTGTAGGAAACTCAACTTTTTCTTTCTTTTTCTGCCTTGAGGGCTTCATTACTTCCCTTATGGTACTCCCTGTTGTCTTTGATCCTGTTTTTTTTTTTTATTTCATTCATTCTCCAGTTTTACACATTTGGGGCCATTTCCTCTTGTCCTGTTGCTTCCTAGTTGGGAGAAGAGACCAATCCCCACCTCTCTATAACCTCCTTTCAGATAGTTGTAGAGAGTAAGGTCTCTTACCCTCAGCCTCCTTTTCTCCAGGCTAAACAACCTCAGTTCCTTCAGCTGCTTCTCGTAAAACTTGTTCTCCAGACCCCTCACCAGCCGCATTGCCCTTCTCTGGACTTGCTCCAGCACCTCAGTGTCCCTCCTGTAGTGAGAGAGCCTTGAAAACACTCCCACAGTGGAAACTCACTGCAGCTGTAGGAGACTGCTGAGGAGCTGCAGAGAGCGGGCTGGGTTTATTTACAGAGCGAGGCTCAGGGCCTGCGCTTGGAAGGCAGAGACCCCCACCGGTCCCAAGAACCATTCTCACAGACAAATACCACTCAGTTTAAATAGGGGCTAAAATATAAGTAGGAAAGGCTCAGGCCTGTGGGCCTCACTGTACCTAGAATCATCAGCCAGGTGTGTAGACCTGTTGGTCTTTGCGCAACAAGACAGACAGAATGCTTCTGTATAGGCCCAATATAATTGAATAACTAAAAATGGAACACTTTTCCACTACCTACAAGGGGATAAATTCTGGGGCTAGAGGCTGGTGCCAAATACTTTCTTCCACTTGATGCACCAGCAGGGGTCTGGCTGGTGCCCTTACGAAAACAGAGCACATGTTTGCACACATTCAATGTTCCCCTCTGAGACGGTTTCCTCCAACTGCCATTTAGGTTGTGTTTGGCGCCTGAGGTGTTTCAGAGGAAAATACAACACATTCTTGATGACATACTGTGGGGGAGAGTATTGAGGCCTGCACAGATGAGGTTTTGATCCTCAGAAATACAGTAGGTAAAATGATGAACAGGGGTTTACCGTAGCTGAGAGCCTACACCTCACAGGGCGACTAATGCGAGGTGTTCAGTACCCATAAAAATTGAGTCCTATTGGGGTGCCTAAAGATTGCTTTAAGAATTAACCATTAGTCATGCGTGGTATAGCACAGGCACTTTCTATGCTATCCCTTACAATTTAGTAGAGATCAAGGAGTTTGATTAGCAAAATGCAAAGATAATGGCCTCTTTCAGTTAACTAAATTACTATCTGGCATTTGCCCCACTTTTATGGCTCTCTAGGTCATGAAAGCTGCTTATTTTAGGCTGTAGCTTTGTCACATTACCTTTGCCATTTCATCTCTTCTTGAGATATCTGAAAACAGTAAAAAACAATATATTTGTGGTTTTATTTTTTGTGGACACAGAGAATTAGCATGCCTACAAAATATTCAGATGTCCGTGCCATTGAAAATGTTTATCTAACAACTTTTTTCTTTTCCCAGTTTAGTCTCTAGTGATTTAACCTTGTCTTTCTTATCCCTGTGTTGAGAGCATTGCCAAGATCTCATAATTTTGAAGCATGTCAACATCATCTACACTGTTCCAATATTTCCATCAAGTTCTTGACTTTACACATGTATTGTTCATTTTAAGTAGCAATTAGCAGAAGAATCCTTGTGGTCTTTTGGAAAGCTTGGCTGTATTATTCAGAATGAGAGCTCAAGCTTATTGGGAATTTTTCTGACAAAGTCACTTTAATATCAGAAACTGCCAATTGTAAAAACTTAAACTTTTGATGGAAGTGTACCAGTTTCAACAAAGCTTACAGCTGGAAAATTTTCTTGGCTTCAGGGTACAGTTCCTGGTCAAATCCAGAATCTGACACTACAGACCAGTTCTGGGATTTGGTAGACACAGTTTGGAGTTCCTGATCATTTCCTTAGGTAAGTAAAAGTGGAATTGCAGCTGGATAAGAAACTGCTTTAAAAGCCCTTAGGCCAATAGTTAGGGGACTCTCTTATAACTTGAGAGGTCAGAGCCCCTCTGCCACTGCTCTTGGGATCTGGGTCCTGTGAGCTCCAATTAGAGTAGGGAGTCCTGCTTTTGTGTAACACCTGAAAGAGCTTGGTTTGGTGATTAGAAAACTTTCAAGTCTGTGGAGGTGGTTCAAACAAGATAACAGCTTCCTGTTCACGGCATTTAAAAGAAGCTTTGGATGCAGAAACTTGAGGGCAGTCTTTGTTTAAAATACATTTCCTCTTCCCACACAAGAGATTGCTTCTAATTCATGCTATCCTTTAGATTGTGTTTTGTTGTGTGAAGGAATCAGCTTTATAACTATTACATTTGTCTTTCAATTCAGCTCTGTGGTTTAAGTGTTGGAACAACTTAAACATCGATATACAAATTTTGATTTTTTTTAATTTATTTATTTGAAAGGGGAATAGTTCTTAATATTAAAACTAGAACGATAGCCTAAGGTATAAAATAAGAAATACCTGGAGAAAATACTGCTGTAACATACCTCAATGCTGTTAACTAATCTGCTAGAACAGTCTTGTAAACATCACACCAGGTTAATGAAAATGTTGTGCCAGTTTTAAAGTAGTAAAAGTACAACTAAAGGTTAAGTTTTTAAGGTTTTAAGTAGAGTTTTTAAGCTGTCCGACATGACACTTGCACCGTTCTCTGATGCTTTCTCTGATGGCTTTCTGCCACTTTCTTAGGCTGAGAGACGAGCAAGACAGCAGCTGTTTTAGCTGCCTCCCACCCAGCTCTGCTCTAAGCTGCTCAGTCAGATGCAGATGTAGGATTGTCTGTAGCTCTCAGCAAGGTTGAAGCTCAAAAGCTGATCTGTGATTAACCACCACAAGTAATTGGGAGTAACATTGGAATTTAGGCTTTTGCCCATGTGTGTTCATGGTTAAGATACTGCATTCCAGAAAGATAGTTGTTTGATAACAAATAAGATTGTGTGTCTTGATTTGAACTGTTATACTGTTCTGTCTATATGTTATAGAAGAAAGCTTGTACACCTTAATGCTGTAGAACAGGTCCTTTTGTGTGCAAATAAAGGGTGAAATTCTTCCTTGGTTAATATTTACAAAACCAGTAAATTCTGTTCCGACTGCTGGGCTCCTTGAAGACCAAAACAGTATGGCTAAAGGCCACATGGCAAAAGGTATCGAAAGGGAAAAAAAATAGCAAGAGCCCAAGAAGCAATGTGATATGGGAACATGGCAGGGTTTGGACAGAATAGCAACCATATCCAGTTGCTGAAGCAGGGGAAGAGTCAAAATTGGAGTGTGCAGCAATGGCAAGAATTTGAGAAGAGATTGGATCTGAGGCAGATCTTCTGGCCCCAGGGGTTTGTGCTACACTGGAAAATGTGATGGTTGCAGATGAGTTGTAATCTTTCACCTTTCTGTAGTCAAAGCTAAGCTTAAACAGTCCTTGGAGGGACAATTACTTCAGTGGGTCTACCAGTAGGTTTTAGCCCCATAGACAGCAACAAAATGAAGGGTTGATGTGGTTGAAGTAGAATTTGATGTTGGTTCAGCGTTACGTATTTTTTTGAAGACTGAATCTTAAATAAATTTTCCAGTTAGACCAAGCTTTTTGCTGCTTATAAGGGAGTCATTGTTTTATTATTTTGACTAACACAGCACAGATTACAGCACAGAAATAGAAACTGTGAGGTACCTGCCAATGCTTCTTGTTGAAGAGGCTCCCTTTAAAGAAAATATTTAGTTGGATATAAAAGCATAGCCCGGTTAGGTAGCAATTTGGTAAAAAACATCTGGAAAATAAATGGAAATCCTTGAGATCAGTATCAGTCTCCAGAAGCGTGGATACCATCAATTTTGCTGAATGGTGGGAGTCTTAGAACCTCAAAGAGGAAAAAAGCTTAATTACAGCGGAAATAAACCAGTTCAGGAAAATAACATAAAAGTGCTGTGAGTTGGGTCTGATCAAAAACACACTGATGAGAATACTGGCAAAAGAAAAGACAGAGAAAGATTTATTGTGTCTATCAAGCATTGAGCTGTGTTCTGAAACACTTGCGTTTCCATGGTCTGAGAATTACAGGAATAAAACATTTACTTAGAAACGGAGTGAACGTGCAGCCATTATGCTGATTGTGACATGTTCATAGAGAAAAGGAAATGTTTTGCAGGCAAGGATGGGTTATTGGACTGGGATACATGATTGATTTCTTTCAGTACTGTAGGCTGGATTTCAAAGATTAACTATACAGTGCCAGACATGACATTAGTGACTGCCAGCTACAAAAACAGAAGAAAGAGATGGATGTATCTTACCTGAATATAACCTTTCAAGAACATCGTAGGTACATACAGAACTAGAACGAATCTGAAAGTGCTGTTCTTTGCTCAGCAGCAGCTGCCCACACATCTAGTTTAATCTAGGTGCCAACATCTTGGGCAGATAAATGGAGATGAACTCTGTCACAAAATTCACAAAATGTAATAATTGCAAAATTTGAGAGGGCTCTGGCTTTTTTTCTTCTCCCACTCAGATGAATTGTTTATTGTATTACCTTGTGCTATTCTTCCTGTTTTAGAACTGAGAAAGACAGAGACTGTTACTAAAACTGGCTTCCTCAGAGATTTGACAGAAATAGGGTGTTTAAATGTGTTAACGTTTGAGTAGTTTGGGAGTTCAGCTAAGCTAATTGTCCTGCCACTGGCCACTTTTAAAGACCAGTTCAGTTAATTGTGATATGATAATTGTAATAAAAAAGAGAGGTTTTAAGAAGCAAAGGACCACCTTGCAACGTATCAGTCCATGAATAACATAAAGACACTATTTAATCTCTGTTCTAAAGTAAGTTGGTCAACAGTACATAAAACTGTGTTGGGGTCACCCCAGCTGGTAAAATCAGTGACGTTGTTGACAATAAGGAGATAAGGCAAGTGGACTGGCTGGGAGCATAGTACAATGACGTTCAGAGGGAAAGACTAAAAATTAGTCATTGCTAAAAGAGGGAAAGGACAACTGTCATTATCGAGGAACTGTTATTGGTGAATAGTTTGAGTGTACAAAACAGTGCAAAACTAAAACAAGTCAAAGCAGGATACTACATACAGTCTAATTCAGAGCGTTTTGAATTATATTAAAAAGAACCCTTGACTTGAGTGCTGTTTGCATCTGAGTTCATTGTAGAAGATAAAAAATAATGGTTTGGTCAAGATTTTGATAATTTGTTAACAATTTAATACAGGGCAAAACGTGGGACAAGACTTATGAGTGTCACTGCATTTGTAGAGGGAATATTTTTCTTTTCTGAAGTTTTCTTATTTCCATATTATTTTCAAGATACTCAGACATTAAAAAAAAAAAGCCGGTTTTTATAGCTCCCTTAAAATAATTTCTGCTTTGCCTTACTGTCAGGAGAACAACACAGGACAAACATAAAGAAAAAAGTCAAGAACATGAACTGTACAAAGCATTTATAGGAAACATATAGGAAATTAGCTTTGATGTTGTTAATAAAAGAGCATGTGGAAAATCTAACATTGCAAAAATATTACACATATAAATCATTAAAAAGCAAACAGGGCCAGATGCTGCTGATACAATTTCAGCTTTGTCTAATGTGTGAGGCAGGTGCTTTCTGTACTGTGTGCATGAACTTTGGTTCTGCATTCATGTAATTTGGGACAGGACTGGAGCTTACTGTGCAGAGTGCCTGTTCTATGCAAAAGAAACCCAAGCAGGGCACAAAGCAGGAGAGGGCACACAACCTTGTGTTGGCACCTGTGGGATGGATCTTTTGTCCACCTTGTGTCTGTTGAGGAGTCTAGTAGAAAAAACTTGTAGTAGAACAGCAGCAGGAAAATCCAAATGCTTGTTAATTTTGTTTTGCTAATTATTTAAATGTTTCAGATTTCAGTTAATTAAAAAAAAAAGAACATGTTAATGAATTAAGGTAAAATCTATTTAACAATATGACTATATAGACATATAAGCATCTGAAAAAATAATTTTTTCTACGTATTACGTCACATAATTATATTATGAGAGCACTCTTGGAAAAACAGCTATGGGAATAAAGCAATGGCACTCAGTGCAGCAAATATAAGGCAATGGTTGTGTTGCAGAGATGCCAGAGAAAATAATAAAAAATATCTGTTGTGATCTAAATTTAGTATTATCAAAATCTGGGGAAAATTATGCCTGAGAAGTCATTAGGGCAAGAACAAAGTCTAGTGCTGCAGAGAAAATAGCTGATGCCAAGCTAAAGGCATCTTTATTTACAGATGATTCAGATCTGAATAGTAGTTCAGAAAATTGCTCTCTCAAAATGGAAACCATCATCATATTAAACTTCACATGAAAGTGAGAAAACAGGAAACGAGCCCCAGTACTGTTGAAGCAGTCCATGTGGCCTGGCCTCTCTTGAGATGTTGTTTAAATATATATACACATATATATTTACGAGGGGACAACTGGTTTGTCTTGTATATGTGTGTGGTGTGGTGGTGATAATGGGAGAAAAGTTTGTGGAAGTTGGTTGGGGACAAACATTAGGAGAGGTAATGGGTGGGCAGCCATAGCCAAAGAATATGGTGATACATGTCTATGACTTGCACAATAAAATAATTGTGTTTTTGTCATGAAGAGCAGAAATGGAAGTCCTAGACAACACAGCCATGTCTGTATATTCTCCAGAATGTATTGAGTGGTTGCAAACTTGTTTGAAGTCATTATTTCAGGGAACTAACTCTTCTGTTGATGAGAAAGTTATAGAAATGATACAGAAAGCAACAAAGCTGTCTAATTAATAGAAAAGTTTGAAGGTAGTCCTATGAAATGAGTGAGAAATCACACCTCTCACAGTTTTGTGAAATGCAACTTTCTTTGGAAAAAAAAAAAAACAACACTTAGCTTACCTTTTTAAATGTATTTATTTTTTTTTATTTAATGTCCGTTTCCATGTTTGTACACAATGTGTACTTTAGTAGGTTTTGTAGTCAAAACAATAGATATTGCCTGCGTTACCCTGCAGGTTTCTCTAAGTTTATAACATCTTGAGTTGTTATCTTTGCATTTAATATTGTCTATTTATGGGTCACATTGAAAAAAAAGTCACTGGGGAGTTGGAACATGGTTTTTATTATCTCGCTGTTGTCAGTGATGTTGTATGAAAGCGTAAAACATCTTGAATTTTACAAGCTAAGGTAATTGTATAGGAATCTTGATAATGAATTCTTGTTTTGACTAGTAAATGATATGATATGAAGTTCATCATCATAGTATCTAAATCGTGCTCCAAAATGGGTAATTTTTCATCTAAGCAGCACTTTGAAGTTTGCTCTACATGTTTTCTGTAGTATCTCTTGACAAAAGAGCAGTTATAAGTGGGATTATATTTTGCTGCTTTCTTAATATGATCCTCTAAGCAACGCCTGGATACTGTAGTTAAGCTGAATGCTCTTTTGCATGGAGCCATTTCAGTGTCCCTTTTCCACTGGAAATCTAAGGCTGGGAAGAGAAACCATGACTGTAGTTACTGACCCAGCCACCACTGCAGTTTCTCTTTTCGTGCTTTTCTGGTGGGTCCCTTCTCGTTTGCAGCTTCTGAAAGATAAAACTGCTTAGGCAACTGGGACTGGGAAATTGAAAGTAGTGTGGGGAGAATTTTTGAACTTTTAAAATTGGAAAATGAGGAAGTTCTGTTCTTTAGTATCGGTCACCAGATGGCACTGTTATATGTGATGCTGCATATTGCTTTGTGTTGCCTTCAAGCAAGGTCTTCATAGTTATTATTACCTATTGTATTTTGTGTCCTGAGGCAATTGCTTGAGAGGAAATGTAGCAATAACCAAAGTTGCTGCTATGTTTCCCCTATTTTGAAGGGATTGTTTAGACAGCACTGTTTCCAGAGAACCAGAAGTTTGTATGTAGGCTGAGTTTACTGCAAAGAAAGACACTGCATCATGATTTATATGGATACTTGAGACTAGTTATAGACCACTTCTGGAAAAGGATCAATGAGGCTTCTACTGAGCAGTGGTATTGTAATTAAATTATCTGGTAATAATCTCATTCTTACACTTGTGTTCTTTAGAAATAGTCAAGACAACAGCAGAGCTGAAGGCATCTCTGTTGTGCTGTTATGGTAAGGGGGAATGATCTGTGTTTTTGTTGCGGTTCTTTATGCTTACTTCATTTGGTGTTTTGGAGCCTTTTTTTTTTTTTTTAAAACTAGTTTATTTCTTTACAATATTTAGATTCTTCAAACCTTAAAGCAGATCTGTAAATAAATTGTTATTACTTTTACTCAGTTCTGTGCCAAGCCTCAGTGACAATTTTAAATGGAATTATTGAAAAACTGCTTGACTATTAAATACTGTAATACACTGATGATAGCTTTTAGCTATGCTTCCTGTATCGCATGCAAACCAATTTATTTTCACCAAAATAAGACATTTCACATTTAAATTTGTCTTCATGTTCAGGCGATTCGTAGCAGATGGATATGCAAAACCGTACTAACATACCTATACTGCAAGATCATGTTTGAAAGACGGTGTGGCAGAAGAACTGGAAAGACTTTAGGTATTTGTAGCAGAATATTGCTAGATCTCTTGACTTTTTTGAGGGGAGGCAGGGTTAAAAAAGACTTATTGAAGGAGGAGGGAACATTTCTGTCCCTTCTAGTCTTCAAATACCCAGAATCTAGCTGAGAATGAAGTCCAAGTAATAAGGGAGTATACAACAAGTGAAATCTGATGACCCTTTCACAACTGCAAGGCACATAACGATGCTTCACACCTGTGATGTGGGTGGCTCTTAAAAGTCTGCTTCTTCTAGGAAAACATTACAACTCTAGAAATCTACTCTATTCTCCTTTAACTGTCATACTGTATCAAACTGCAATATCCGAAATGTCTCACAGCAAACAGGGAAAATGGTCCTATAGTAGGTGGACTGTTCTGGGACTTGAGAGAGCATGTTCAGATCTCCTGGTTTGTCCCTGGATAAATTACTGTGTGCCTGAAAGGCCATCTGATACTAATCCGTTCTCATCTCACACCAGGAAAGGGGAGAAGGCTACTGGAACATGTTAAATAAAAATTGGAGCTGGCCAACATTCAGAATTTATTCAGTGTTCATTTCTGGTTGAACTGGGACTAAACAATTTTTTCTTTTCATTTTTTTTTTTTCACGATTTCCCACAAAGGGAACATGGAGAAATTACTAACTTTGTTACAAACACAGGAAATGTCATCATGTCCACAGTGGTGTGGGCTTTTTTTGCTCAGTAGCTGGGGCTCCAGGAGCAGCACTGGGATATGGCAGCCTCCAGAGATGGCCTCCGAAGGTCAGTCCGTGCTTATGGAGAAGGTGGCATCCTTCACTCCCTATTCAGGAAAGAACCCCCTTTCCCAGCCATTAATGTCAGCTCACTTGCAAGCATTGCTTGTAAACAAACATGAGTTCCCCTTAGAAGAAAAAAAAAAGTCCTAATTGGCTTTTATTAAGATTTGTAAGTGACCACAGTAGCAGAGATCATATAAATAGCTAGAGATACAGAAAGCTGGTAAATAAAATCAGCTGAATAGAAAGAGCGGATTTATTAACATAATTAGCCTTATTTCAGGGCTTTTTCCAAACTCTGATTTTGAAAGCTGCTTTCTTTGTCTTGAAGCCGAGCTAAGGAGAATAACTGTTTGAATCATTTAGGCTGTGAGATGTTACATTTTCCCTTCTATTATCAGAGGACTGCTGAAGTCACTATCAGTGACTTTCCAAAGTTGTGTATTAATTCTCATTGAAGAATTTTAAAGGATTTTTAAAGGTTAACTGATTCCTCAGATCCACACAGCTGTAGGTTTTTCTAATGTCTTTGGTTGTTTTAATCTGTAGATTAACAATTTAAACTTGGAAAAGGACAAAAGTTTTTTCATGTGAGCCACTAAATGATACTAGAAAATAAAATTCTTAAACTATTATCATTTGAGTTGCATTTTATTTGTAGGAGCCCTTATGACATCCAGTCGTGTGTAGTTATCTTCTGATTCTTATAGAATCATAGAATAGTTTGGGTTGGAAGAGACCTTTAAAGGTCATCTAGTCCAACCCCCTGCAATGATCAGGGACATCTTCAACTATGTAGGTTCCGCAAAAATTCCATTGATGTTCTTCTCCTCAGGCAGGCTTTTACAAGATCAAATGAAGTTAATAGGCAGCAGATTTAAAACAAACTGAATTAGGTATTTCTCCACACAGTGAGAAATTTAAACTCTGTGACTTATGGTTGGAAGATGATATGGATGCCAGAAGTTTACATGGCTTCAATAAAGCAACCATGAAAGAAAATCTCAGTCAGAGCTAGTAAAAACAGAGTTACATGAAGTTCAGGAAGTCTGAGATTTGTGGATTGCTGGGGCTGTGAGGGTATCAAGGAGGTATCACTCTCTGATTCTGTCTCCATGTGTGTGCTGTTGGCTGCTGTCAGAGAGTTTAGAGAGGGAATTATAGAGCTATTCTTATACTGTCAAATACCACGCTAGTTTTACTTCTGAGCTATCAATAATTAAATATGGTGGCTGGTATTGTGGATAAACAAAGTAGTTGCTTTCTAAAACTACTTGTAAAGACACTTCTATTTTCTTCCAGTGAGCAATCCTCTTCTACTTCTTGGAATTGTGATTGGTTTATATATGTGATCAAGGCACAGCTAACAATGATGTATTTTTGAGCTGTTTGACAGAGTACATGTGGTCTTTTTTTTTTTTCTCTAACAGTGCTAGTGTATTGAATAGCTAGACTTCAGAACTGGTTCTACCTAGTTTGTAAGTGCAGTGTAGGAACAAGCATAAGAACTCCTTGCTTGAGCACTCAGCGGAGAATTCTTTGTTACAGGGGACTTTCACATTTTTAGTCAGTGCTTTAATGGGGATTGGTTAGTGATCTGTGGTGTTCATTGTGCTGTAATGTTAGCATACTTGATCTGGGATGAGTTGATACCAAGAGAGTATGCTGTATTTGTAAGAGTATAGTGTTACTCAAGATCTGACACAAGAAAGAACTGATGTAGGGCACTTATCCCAATAGTGAGTTGAAACCAAAAGTATAAAAGGAATAATTGATCTACTGTATTTTATGATTTTGAGGAAGCCTGGTGGCATTTGTACCAGAAGACAATGAATTCTTTATCATCAATGGACAGTCAATACTTGAAATTCCATGACAAAAATGAGATATGCAGATGTATAATGGTGATCTTTTTAAAGTGGTAACCCATACCAGCCTATCTCAGCTGGGAAGTTATGACCCTTGAATGCCATGAAGGACTCTTGAAGAAGGCAGTACAAGGCACAAAAAAGATTGTATCTTTACTTTTTGCATGTGTAATAGTTTTCCTTCGAACTCTTCGATCATACTCCAGAATTTTTGTAAAACTGTTATTGTTAAGGACACGAGACTATGTGAGGCTGTGCTTTGGTTTTGGTAGTAGAGTTTTTATTTGTTGGGGTTTTGTGTGTGTGGGTTTTTTTAATGGCTTCTTGAAAAGTTTGAGAAATACTATGCTGTTGCCCACAGATACTTATTAATTTCAGCAGATCTTACCTCTTCCTGGAAAACACTTTGCCAAATTATGTGTAATTATATTAGGTAATAAGGTATATGTTATGTCTGATGATCTGGCTCATTTGTGACCTCTGTGTTTTGTTGAGCATTTGCACCTGGGCAAGTGAACGCACAAGCAGTATTGGTTGGTTCTGTAGGAAAAACTGTTCTGTCAGTCTTCATGTGTAGAGGCCTTTCAAAGCTGTGTTCCTCAGGAAACTTGGAGCTCACTATGGTAGGACTGAGATATAGAGACTTGTTCCTGACAAGGTAGACCCATCATAGTAGTTTACCTGCTGCTGGGGATACAGAATAGTTTCAAGTCTCAGTATAACCATGTCCTGGGTGTGATGGTGCATCAAATGTTATGAATTATAAATCTTATAAATTATATAAATCTCTCTGTCTTAGCTTTCATGTAATATCTTTTTCCAAATGAAATGCCACTGCTTCAGGGTGTTACCACCTCTCTTACCAATTTTCCACATTCCATCCTAGTTGTTAAAATGTAGACTCCAGGTCCTAATTCTCCTCTTGGGAGGTAAATTTGTCAGTTCGTGCTTGGTATGACGTAGGTGGAAGTCACTTGAACCATTCGCAGAAGAATCTAGCCTGGCATCTTTCTGTTGCTATTGCCAGTAAAAAGTTACTGAAGTCTGTGCATGGCACTTGAGCCTGGCAGTGGGTGGTATAATGAATGTATGGATAAGCAGAATTAATTCCAGGCAAGTTCTGAGGGGACGGTTGAAACAGTTTTTAATGATTTTGTATTAGTTCTTGCCAGAAACCATGATAAGGCTGTAGTAAAATATTTTTATTTCTGTTTAACATTAATATGAAAGACATGCATTATCGCTCTTTAGTAAGTTTATTTCTGAAGGAAGATGCTGTTTTGGCTCTTGTGTTATGTTAAAAAACTTGCAGACTAACAGTCAGTTAAGAGGTTTGCCTGGAGGATCTGGTGCTGTGTGTCTGTCTTTCCCTGAATGGGCATGAATCATGTAAAAGTAAAATGGTCCACTTATTTTACTCTATGTATGAGCTGGTCTCTTCAGTTAAAGACTAGTAACAGTTGGTGAGTCTCTCCATGGCAAGCTCCTGGAATGCTGCTGCCAAGGTTTGGAGGTGGTAGTTAACTAGCGGCTTCCAGAAGCTCCTCTGCTCTGCTGTGAGCTGTGTTGCAGATGGCGTGCACAGGGTAGTTAAGGGCATGGCTCCCTAATTCTTCACAGGACCAGTGCTGAGTAAGCGATATTTATATAAACATTAAGAACTCTAAAAAATGGTGTGGAACAAATATTTATACTATCAGATGAAATCTTTGATTTCTCTGATTGGAGGAATTTGAATGGCACCAAGCACTAAGTATTAAAGAATCAGATTTGAAAAATACTAAGGTTGGTGTGTTTTCTATAAAACAATTACATTCCTAAAATAGATATGTGCTCTCTCTTGTTTGTACTTTTTTTGTTGTTGTTAAAGTACAAACTGTTTTGCTTTAGTACCTGATACTGCCTTTCATGCATTGCTTGCAGTCCTGGCAGAGCTGAAAAAAATAGCCCTTTGTCCAAGAATTTTGCTTACTCCTCATTTCCTTCTTCAAATTTAATTAGGTCCAAAGAGTCTGAAACTTAGAAAAGAAAACAGTGACTTATTTTGAGAAGGAGTAGAATATTTGCCCCCTTTTTACCTTGTCCTCCATCCAGGTTTTCCCTGCCAGACTATCTCGGCTGATGCTGGCTGCCCGTTGCAGTCAGTAAAACCATCTGTGGCCATGTGTTCAGCCAACATTCAGTCATCTAGCATTAGCTGGCAGGTAGCACGCTTCCGCCCTGGTGGCCATTTTCTATCCTTTCTCGACGTGCCACCTGCGTGCTTGCTTTAGGTGTTGCACTGGGCTGTGGCTCAGCAGTCACGGGTTGGCTTGCAGCGTGACTTTAAGTCTTCCTTTTCCAACCAACCGTATTTTCCTCCAGCTGCGAGGTTTGGGACTTAGTTCTTGCTGAGTTCAAGAGAGATGGAGTGGAAAGGTGCTTTTACAGCACATTTGTGCCTCTCCATATTTTTGGGCTGGCTGGGGTCTTATCTAGGTCCTGGTTTAGACTAGATTCCAAGGTTTTCTCTAGTTTATACTCAGCCATACCTTTTTCCAAGGGGTTATTGGAGAGGCAGGAGACCCAGCCATACTCCTGAGTGTTTGCAGACTTCTGGGATGCCACTGTATTCTGAAACTGGCATGTGTGTTCAGGGTGGGAAGCAGGAGGGGCATGTGTGGTACCTGTCTTTGCTGATTACATAAATTTTGATGAAATTTAGGCTGTTGGTATACCCTGACATCCTTTGTAAACCCTTTATTCAGATCTTTTGGATCTCACATGTCGAGAATGAAGCTCACATGGTTGACTTCTGTTTCCTTTCCTGCCGTTGTATCTACTTTTAATTCTTTTCTCATGTCACGGGGCGTAGATGAACTAGATATATTGTAGTTGGACGAGCTGTGTAGCTTGCTTTGTGCTCAGAGGAGCTCTTCTAGAGAAGCAGCCTATAATCCCTCTCTTCATAGGGCTGCCCAACTTATTCCCTTCACATCTCATGGGCCCATCTTGAGCTCTCATACTTTGGGATACAAAAAAACTGCTCAGGGAATGTTGCAAAGATAAACAGATATCTGAAATTGTGATGGGCATTTATTTTGCTGGAGATCTTTTTGGAAACTTTAACACAGCTACAGGACCTTTTTTTTTTTTTTTTTTTTCTTTCTTGGTTTCACAGTGAGGTATAGGAAAATCTATATCTATACTCTAACTGTTTGTTAGCTGTTTGAATTAGGAGGAAAATGGTCAAATATGAAAGGACTGTGTTGCTTTGTGCTGCTCCGTTAGTGAGTACAAAATGATACCTGGCTGGCTGGCTTCTTTGGCAAGGAGATAGCAGTGTCTTCTGTGACACCTCTCTACATGCACATGCAAAATAGCTAAATCTGCCCAAGGAGGCATGTAGATGCTTCTTTAAATTCTCCTGTTTTTCCCTGCCCATATGGAAATTGTCAGCCAGAGAAAATCCTAGAGTCCACAATTTCTTAAAGTGTTGAAGCTTCTTCACTTTATTCTATGTATTTTAGCCTGTACCAAATAGACCTGAGAACACAAAGGTCCACAGTCAGCTTAGAAAAATCTTCGCACCATTTATATTCTTCAGTTGTACTGTATTATATCATCTGTTCCCAAAGCTCTCTCTAACTTAAAGAAACATAAAATAAAATCCATCCCTCTCTCAAATAATCATGTTTTACTCACTTACTGCTTGTCACCATCAAGTAATCCTCAAGCTGCTTCTAACCTTCCAAGAGAAACAGGGCTAACTGGCTGTGAATTTCTAATGGAGAACGCAAGTTACATTTTACCAAATTTCATGAATGCAAAGTATTCTGACAATTGTTATCTAAAGTATTTTTAATAAGGATTAAATCACATAAAATGTTGTAAGTGTTGCTATCTTCATGTGACTTAAGGATTCCTTCTTAAATATAGTATCTGTCCTGTACAGGTGCTATTGACATCAAAACAATGTCATAAGTTCATATATACTATAGCATCACACAGGAGAATGGGCACGGGGTTTACACATGTAGTAGGCACACGAGATGAAAAAAATACTGGCATAACTAGTTGGGCTTGCTTAGTAATCAAACACAATCATACATGTGGCAAGTTTTTGCAAAACAAGGCTGTTGTTGCTGTTATTAAGACCCAAAACATGAAACTGTGGGAGGTCTGGATAAATCTAAAATGTGATTTTTGGTTGGGCTGGTGTTCACGGAAATATTGTTTAGGGTTCCTTTGCATCTAATAACAACTGATTTGCTACATTGGCCTGGCTTGGTCCTTTTAGGCTTTGTCCAAATAGCCCAGTGTTCCTTTTGCATGCTTGAAAGAGCACATCTTGCAAAGGGGTAAACCCAAGAGCTGAAGTCAGCCATATTTTCAGTTGTCATGGTTAACAGAAAGGTTTCCCTTTCCATGTCTTTTTAATTTTTTCCTAACACACGAGTCAGGTATCAGCTAGGTGTGAGTGTATTTAGAAATTGAGTGTTGTAAAAGTAGCTTACATGTTCTTTCATAATATAAATATTGCCTCTGGGTAATGAAGATATTTCCAAAGCAACCTAGAGCACAACTGCAGAGTTGCTGTCTCTAGAAGCCACACTACTCCTGAGAACCAGATGTACCAACTTTGGGAATCAGAAACCTCTTGACAAATCATTCTGAGTCTCTCTAGTGAGTTTTGCTACCTGCTACCAGCAGAAAGGTGTAAAACATCCACTGATTGAACCTCTGAGGCAGTATGGAGTGACATATGCATCAGATTTAGCTTTCAAAACTACTGATACTCACATTTAACCAAAACAGGCTTAATTCAATCTTAAAAAAATGAATACAGTGCAAAATTTTTTCTTGTGAGGTAATGTCTTTTCCAAGGTTATATTTTGTGTGCAGATCTTTGAATACTAATACTAATGCATCCTGCCACAACAGTGGAATGAATGTCTGTGTGCTAAAGAAATGTGGTCTGTGCCAGGTGCAGTATGGTATCTGTCCTCTGTGCTTTCCTGATCCCCACCCCAGGTTATTCCTCTCCCTGTCCAGATGTGGGATATGAATGACTGGAAAAGAAGAGGTGGTGCTTAGTAAGCGGAATAGATCCTGCTCCCTGGTGGCTGTAGCCAAAGTAAACAAACTGGAGTAATTGCCACCACAGGCATTTTACAGTAGATCTGCGTTTTTATTGATGTTGTTATTAAACTGCTATAAATGTTGTAAGCTGCTGTTGGAGATGAAATTACCCCTTCCCCCAACTTCTCAGTTGCTGTCTGTCACTAAGTGCTATTAAGTTTATCATCTAGCAAAATCAGACAATGCAGGAAGCAGTCTGAATGTTAATGTTAACCTAAATAGGTTTTAAATAGCTATAAAGAAAAATTAAACTGCAGTGGGACAGGAAGGCTAGTTTACCTTAACATAAAATAAAGGAGGACATGTTGACCTGATTTACTTAAATGTAGCTATTACGTGCTCTTTAGGGAGGAAACTGGTCTACCAAAGCTTATAGAGGCAGGAAAAATGTCCTTTACCTCACTCTGTACAAATGACATAAAGGTTCTTACTTTAATTAAAGAACAAATGCATAGGTGTTGCATGTATATGTTAATGCAGATGTCACCCTGGCTACTTTTTATACTAATTCATCCTAGAATAACAATAGAACTGTAAAAAATAGCATTATGAAATGTGCTACATCTCGTTTGGTTTTGAGTGTAGTGCTTTTTTTTGACAAGTGCAATATGAATTACATTTGCAATGGAAACATGAGGGTAATGAAAATGAATCATCTGTCATTTGGGAGTTCCCATACTGTCTGGGCTGGCCTAAAACTTTCACGAAAATTTGTGGAAAAGTCATGCGTGAGCCCAGCTTGCTTCCTCCATCTTTCTCCATGTGTGCTTCCAAGCTCTTCTCAGCCAGCAGCTCCCGGCGTGTTCTTTGTGCCAGCACTTGACATGCAACCACAACAGAAAGTGTGTGAATCCCTTAATGTGCAGGGAGATGGAACCAAACTGTATAGGGAAGTCAAGAACAGGTCACAGGTATGTAGTGAAGCCCAGTGCTGAAGGAGAAATTAGTCTAGTTTTCTATGGTTGCGCTGAAATTTTGGAAAGGCTCATGGTTAATGACATTTCTGCTCAAAACAATTGCTTAGAACCATTATAATGTGAATTTGTACAAGGAATTATTGGAGACAGGGATAAGGTTGGTTACTGGCAGCTTCAAGTGCCTCATTTTGCTCCTTTGGAACCTCTGAATTGCGAATGTTGTGGGACCAGCATGGTTCCTGATGAGAGAGCTCTGCCTTAAAGCTGAGGGGTTCTAGGTTGGGTCTGGGCATTTGCTTTGGTTGTGGTCTAATTGGCAGTTGTACACGCATTTTCAGACAGAATTTTACTTGTTCTTTCTGTACCTTGTGAAAAACAAAAACCTGTAGATTTAAACTTTTAAGCACAGTTCTAATACATTGTATTAAAAAAAATTGAACAATTGAGTGCTTACTCACACTAACCAGTCTTAGTACATTCTTCAGCTAATTCTAAGAATTCAGTTAATTGATTAATTTATTCTTTTTAAAAAATCAAGTTTAAAATTGTACCATGATAAATCGGGCATATTGCTTGGGTCAGTCTCCTTAAAGGAAAATTAGGTTATTTAATATAGTCTCAAACAAAGCTTCTGAACCAATTTTAAGTATTCAGAATTTTATTCTTCCTGAAAGATAAAGCTTTTCAATCCCTATTTAGCTAATCAGCTTCCTTCTTTTGCTGGCAGGATCCTGCAGTGCACACAATGCACTAGCTTCCCTATTATTAGTAACAAGATGCTAAATTCAGTGTTTGTGTATCTGAATAAAATTCAGGATCTGTGGTATAAGGAGGTAAGACTAGATGGTGTGATTATCTCTTCTGGCCTATGGCATAAGTACAATCCACCTTAGATTTTTTTTTTTTGTGTTCGGTCACAATAGCCCACAAAGGGATTTGGGAACCTGCTGGAGCAGTTCATCCCAGGATCTCCATCTTCTAACCTAAGGAGGCCTTACTATTTCCTGAGAGACAGATTAATGAATGATTAGACTCTAATTTAGACTCTTAACTTTAAAATTAGAGTGAAACAAGGATTATGCAGAAACCAAACAAAGTAATTTCTAGTTTTGTAGGACTTCTGCACTTAAAAGACTTTAAGAAAAAAAAGGAAAAAGATTATATGATTCTCTCGAGGCTTGTTGCATCTTCCCAGTGTTGTTTCTGGTGCTTTTGCTGTTGAGTTTTATGTATGTTCATACATATACACATGCAGACAAAAACTGCTCTGGCACGCTGCACCAAGAAAGACTTGTATTTAGAGTTGGATTGCAATTTAAAATGTTCGTTCACTCTCTAATCTTTAGACAGTGAGGTCAACCTTGAAGCAGGGTTAGATTGTGAATGATATTGATATAGCACCACCTTTTGTTTTATTATCTTAAAAATGTGTGTTTTTCCAAGTGCTAGCAAAATGAAAATAGGACTGAAGTATACTTGGGATTGCATACAAAGAAAATTTTACTCTCCCAAATGTACAAAAGGAAGAATGGAAGAAAAAAAAAATCCAAGAGTTTTGTTCCTAAATCTGTAGAATTTTGAAAACTTAATTTTGGGAAGATAAAAGATTCAAAAAGCCTTTAAAACTGTAATAATTCAGATAATTTGTTAGCAGTGAGCAGCAAATAAGGGTGATAGAGTTTTAGTCGTAGATTAATCCATAAATAGTTCAATTCTAAAAAATCTCACAAAGGAATGCCATTAGGGTCAATGGAGTTGGAAAGTCAGGGAAACTCAGACAAGACGGTGTCTGAGTTTCACTTAAATTGACCTGAATTGAGATTAACTCCGTTGAAGTGAACAGTTTAGTACTGGTAATATGCCATAGCAAAACTTCACTCACTGAGAGTCGGTCAGTCTTCATATCACTCTGATTTCACTTGGCTTTATGTAGGATGGATATGGTCTCCTATTGCTTTCGAAAGCGTCTATATCAGATACTTTTATTTTTACTTCACAATGAAAGAAAAATATGGCATGGGCAAATTACTGACAATTTTTGTGTTTTTAAAAAAGCATTTTTATGGTAAAAATAAAGCAAAATGTAACTACATAGTGTGGTAGTAGAGCAAGATGAACACTCCTACTGCAAAGAAACGTAAGCTCTTAAGTTGTTTTTTTTAAAAATCAACTTAAAATGTTAGGGAGTAATTGTCAGTGAGCTTGGTTTTTTACAGTGTACATTATATGTGTGGTATACAAATATACTTCTACTAAGGTTTTGTCTTTAAAATACTAATGGTTTGATTAAGTATTTCATCCAGTGTCCGATGTTAAATAATCTGCTCAATATGTTTGTTTTTGAAATCAGAGTATTTATAATTGCAGGTTATATATTTTCAATTATTCACTAAGTGGTTTTCAGATCAGTGCCAATTTTTGTGAATAGAGCATGTTTCAGGTTGGGATATTCCCTCCAGCTCCTTAGTGATGCTGCTCCAAGTGTCAAGCAAGCTTGGGAAGTGGTGGGAGAAAATAAAGGGAGTCTGTGTGGCAGAAAGAGAAGCGGATAAGGAGAATGTTATTTGACCTGAGTTCTCACATACGTAGTTGGTAGTAAAGGTAGTTTTGAAAAAATACAGCTATGTATAACTCTGACAATGGGTGAAATGTTGTTTTATTATTCTTTGCAATGGAGTCAGAGAAAAGCCAAATTCTTCTGTTTATATAGCTGTATTACAACAGAAGGAACTCTTGCATATTTCGTGTAGCCACTAGAAGAAAACAGTAATAAAAAGAATGATGATAAAACGCTCAAGAAAGAAACATCAGGCATTTCACAGTTAATTTCACTGCTAGATCTTTCAGCAGTGTATGAAATGTCTATGTTCTAACTGAAATCAACAATTAGACTCTGTAAATCAATTAGTTATGTGTTTTCATTCCAAGAGCCCATTTCCAGACTGAAATAAATTTAAATAACAGATCTGTATGTACTTTTGGTCACTTACTAACAACTTCACATGCCAGCTGTTTGCTTCTGATAATTAAAACTGGTAATAATCTGCTGAATTCATCTCTGTGTGTGAAAATTTATGAATTATTTTTTTTAGTTTACAGCTTATGAGTTTGTATTGCTGTAGTTGATTTCTGTAAGTTACTTTTGAATAAATGTACAGCAAACTCATGAAAAACTACTGGAATGAAAATGAAACAACCTGAAATATCTTGAAATTAATTGTACGATTTCTTCTAGAAGCTGGTGTGGATGAGAAAAAAGTGATGTGTTTATTTGCATTTTTTAATATTTAGGAACTATTCTTTTTTTTGAAACTTAGACACCGGTGTGATAGAAACCCGAACTGCTTAGTTCAGTAACATTGTTTTAGTAAGTAAGATTAGTTGGTAAGATTAAACCTATTTTACAGTTTCAATGTATTTTTAGTTCTCTTGTGAACTCTAAGGAGAATTCTTGACTGAAATTGTTAATTTTACTATAGTGGTAAAATGGAAGTTAGTTGGATTGTTATAGATTTTATGTTTTAGAATACTTGCACTTTTTTAGTTTTTCAGTAGGTAATGTGAAATCTTAAAAAACTTATATCAAAATGAGATTCAAATGGAGCAAAAAGAAAACACAGAACTCCCCAGCTTAAAGCTGTTGCACAGAACAAGCATTTAATTGGCAAAACTTTATTTTCAAAAGTTAGCAATTTTTTTTAAAATACTATATCCACTTTGACAAATTTAGGGTAGAATACTACAGGCTTCCTGGAGCAGGCATACTTTCAGCTGTAGACTTTCTTCAGTCTGCAGGGAGATGATTGCCCTTCAGAAGTCCATTAAAAGCTCAGCACGGCATAGCATTTTCCAGAAAAACATTGTCTGAGGAGACAAAATTAGAGCAATAGTATTTGTGATTTTAGTGCATGCTGTCTTTCTTTAAGATAGTAAAAGAGAAAGCAAACATTAAAAAAGAAAAAGAATTTGGGGTGTGCTGCTGAAACTACTTGTACCTTGCTCAGCCCGGTGCCCTGCTTCTCTTGCCTGCTACAGAAAAGGTGGCTCCGCTTTCCACAGTGGAGACTTCCCGTATCTGTTTCCAAATTGTGGATTTGTGAATATCAGATGGAAACTGAGATCAAATCATTGAACAATTTAAGCTGGAAGGGACCACAGGATGCCTTTTGGTACGGGCCCAATCAAAGCAGAGATGACTTTGTAGTTAAATGCAATTTAGAAGTCAGTTGCAGTTGCCTGGGGCCTTTTCCAAGTGAATCTTGAATAGCTCCAAGGATGGAGGTTTCATAGCAAGGCAGCTTGTTCCAGTGCAGGACACCCTTTCTGTAAGAGGTGGATTTTTTTCCCCTGATACCTCATAGTAATTTCCCCTTTGCCCTCTTGCAACTTGGGTCTGTGGCCCTCTTGTCCTTTCTTGTCCTCTGAGAAGAGTGTGTCCCTGTTTTCTTGTACCTGGCACACTCCTTTGGCTGCCACAACATGACTGTACTTGTACTGTGTTCCTTCCTGCCTGCCTGCATTTGAAAGGACGGTGAAGGTTTAGTGAGTTAACGTCTGCACAGTGTTACAAATGTCTGCAGTACTTCATAAATACAGATTAATTAGCTGCTGTGTCGGTCATCTTGCTGTGGTAATTTGATATTACTCTTGGAATTCATTTCTAAAGAATAGCTGTTTCTAGACTAACATGAGATGGGAAGGAATGTAACGTACCTTCCTGTGTAAAATGGAAAGCACACAGCAGCAGCCACGTGAATTGCATCAACATCAAATTGTTCCGCTGCCAGCATTGTGTATATCACTGCTCTGTAAATTATTTTACACTTCCATCTCAAATCCTTGGTACCCCTGGAGCTGTTGCTGAATCTTTTCCAATTATCCAGAACCTTGTAACTTAATACACCCAAGTTATAAAAAATGGCTGTAAAATGCAGGTTTAATGAAGAATTACATGAATAAGGAGTAGTGAAAGGTGCCTGAAACTTGATATTCTGGCTAGACACTAGAAAAGATGCTGGAATTCAGTTTGGTAATGAGTTTGTAGACTGAGATTAGCAAAACCATTTCCCAGACACTCTGGGAAAGCAAACTCATTCAGCCATTAGGAGTGTTATGGCTGCTGAAGTAAAAACATGGATGTCGGTGACTGGAAAAACAACTTCTTGTGGCTTATGATCTGAATGTTAGAGCTGTTCAACATGCATGATATATATGAAAAGGTGGAATATTACTTTTTCATTGCCTCTACATTCAGTATGTGTTTGTTAATATGTTAATTAAATTGCAATGCAGTGCTCCTATAACATTAGCAGATATAGGAGCAGTGAAACCCTTTTGCCAGACTGTAACAACTGAAGCCAAAAGTTACATTTGCTGTATACAGGCATTTTCCTGTGTCAGAGCTTTATTTTATACGTATCGAAAATTCAGTACTGAATTCAGTCTCTTTACATTGTATTTGGATACAAGCATCCAAAATCAAGAAAGGAACTGAGACTTGCCTGAAAGCTATGCTGACTTAACTCCTACAGGATATTGAAAAATCAGAATTTTCAGGGTATGAATAACTCTGATGTTTCAATCTTGGTTTTCTTCCAGAGCTGGAAAGAAAAGTCAAGAGTGGGTTCTGATCTACTAATTTTCTCAAATAATATGTTCAATTTTGTTTTGCTTGCATGCTGCCCAGCACTCATAAGACTGACGCTCCACCAGTTCTGAAAGGTGGAATTTCCAGTCTCCGAGACAGGAAAAAAAAAAATCACAGAAAAGAAGTCTGAAACCGTCATAAAAACAATGAGAACATTTATTTTCCAACAGAAGTCTTCATGCTTCCATCTTCATTGGCTCAGAACCTGGAAGGCTCTTTGAGCATGGTTACCTCTAGATCTTCTGTGTTTCTGGCTCTGAACTTCGTGGAAGAGATACCACAAGTGCTCTTCACCCCAGACACGATGCTTATGGCCTTCAGACTCCCTACAGTGACCTGTGACTTTTTGTGACTTAATGCCACCAAAATCAAGGCAGTCTGTATGGCAAAGCTGTCAGGAAGGTTGAGGGCAAGGCTGGCATAAGTTAAGGACAGCAAGAGTCCTCAGCTCTTTAATTCCAGGGTCCCCTAAGTGGTGATGCTGACTTAGACCTGTGAACCTGAAAGAAGCTTAGGGATTCCTGTTTCTGGCTTCCTAAGGAAACTAGCAGATAATCAGGCAAGCTGCTGATGTTTCTCCACTTATTTTTAATTTTTATTTATTATTTCCTTTTTTTTTCTTATAAAAAGTAATTTTTTTTCCACACAGAACTTCTTTCATAACAAAACTGTGAATACTTACCTGTAGGTAAGGGTAGGAAGAAAAATTTCAGATGCACTTCTTTTCCTGTAGAAATGATCTGAAGTCCTTTTTAGCTGCAACATAGATCAGGCATGTACATTTCTTCTATGTCAGCATGAAAGGAAGGATGTTGGCCATGATTCTTATGTTAATCTGCGGTTAAAAGACTCTGGTTTTCTTATTAGCAGTTACAGTCTGTGATCTGGCCATGCCTCCCATTGAAGAATTGCAGGTGTGTTATGATTCATCCCCATTTCCCATTTGTAGGAGTTATTTGATACACGATACTGTACTTTCCTCTTTAGTCCCTTTATGTATTAATTTGTTACGTTCTTTTTTTTATGAATAGGAACAATCAAAGTGGCCATTCCCTAATTTTTCACGAATATACACAGTACAATATAATACGTGTTTGTGATAGGGCTACATTAACATCTTGATTTTTCTCAAGGATTTTATTCTAAAATTAATCTCTGGGTTTGAAAATGTGTGATCCACAGCCAAAAAATGTGTTTTGTCGTCTCAATTAAATAATTCAAACTTGAAATGTCATAATCGAAATAGTGTACTTGTCTCTTCTCGCTATCTGAAGAATCAAATCCTGCCTTTAGTGCAAATGAAAATGAATTTGCTTTTTCACAAATTTGTCACATAATTTGATATGATTATCCAGTTGTTCTCTGAGTAAGTCTTGCAGTGGGACTGCTCACCTTCAAGGCTAAAATCAGGGCAGATTGATTTGGAAGATTTGTCAGGTATGCCAGCATCAATCCCTTCCTTACTATTTCTGGCTCCAGAACTGAAATTTTTTTTTTTCTGTCAAATGCACAAGAAACTTGAATACAGTGTTGAAGTCAATGGATCTGCGCCAGCTTAACAGCAGCTGAAGATCTGGCATAGATTTTACCTAGAAATGTAAGAAGCATAGATGAAGACAGGATTTGTTTTGTAAATATGGGCTGCCCTGAGAGTTCTAGGTCTAAATTTCTGTATAGGCCATGTAGCAAAAGTAACAGGATGCAATATTTTTTTTACCAAAACTACCCACTGAAATCAATAAACATTTCTAATGTTCAAGAAACACAAGAACAAAGACCTTTTAAGTTATCTAAGATAAATTTCTTGAAAGAGGAGCATTGCTTCTAGGCAGCTTCATCTATCTGTCTGTAGATATATTTTATATACGCTTGCATGTATAAAGATGTATGCCTGTGTGAGACGTACTACTACAGATGTTCACATGTGTATAAAACATTTCCAGCTTATGCACAGATAGACATGATTTGTAAATGCTGAGGTACAGAACTAAAATAACAGAATTTTCATTATAGACAGTTTTATCATATCTCTACATAAAATTTCAAAAACAAGTGCTAATGTTGAAACTGGCTATTAACTAAAATGTTTGCTGTCAAATTAAGTGTTCCCATCTGAGATGATAAATGGAGGCTACATGGCTATAAGCTGTGGCTTATGAAAAATAATTCTTTGACATCTGGCTCTAACATCTGGTTTTATAATTGATGCTCCAAAGCAAATGGAATATGTACTTCAAAGGTTTGTTTTTAATTAATGTTCAAAAGCATGTATTTCTGCATCATGTAACTATAATACAGTTACAGAAGTCCGAAAGAAAAGACTTCGATTCACGCTAATACCTGCAGTTATAAGCCCATATAAATAGTAGTGCTGTACCATTTAACACTGGGCAGCACCAAACAACATCTCGGGAGAAATAGGAGGGAGTGATTTTAGCACCTGTTCAATGCCTCCAATAAATTACTTAAGAGAATGCTTTTTTTCTACTTGGGATTCAGGAAAAATGAGGCTGGTAGTTTTGTCATGACTGTTACCATTTTATTTATTACCTGTGTCAGAAGGTTGTCTGGGTCACGAGGCAGTAAGAGATTGTTACTTAGCTTTTCTGCCTTTCTACTGCCACTGTCTTTAAAATTATGAGCAATTTTAAAGATTCAAAATGGTCTTGCAACTTGACAGCACTTGCACACAGGGCTTCTCTCTGGACTAGACTTAGTGACTAATCACTTATCTTCCTTCAAGACTTCTTCAGGATGGGTTCTGCAAGCCATATGCAAGGTTCTGGTGCGTTTGGTAAATTACTTATATCACCATTATACGGGTGAAGAGCTCTCATGATGCATTTAAATATTAATATTAATACTGCTGTATTTTTTCTGTTATTACAATAGCACCTCAAGACCAACTCCCCAAATGTATGTGAATGTGTAGTGAGACCCACTGCCTTGAAGAGTTTGTAAGGAAAGCAGATAAAGAAAGATAAAACATAAGAACAAAGTGCTTATTACAACCAGAGATACACATACTGTCAATTCCCTTTTTTTTCCAGTTAGTTATCACTGCATCTAAGGGTTATTTGGAAGAATAAAAACAGATTTAATTTACATATGATGTACATCACTTCTAAATATATTTTCTACACAGGACACCCCTAACATACCTGTTTATTTGTCATTTGTTTTCAGACAGAGGCCTGGAAGATGTTGGAATCAAGGAATGAAGACATTCTGAGGTCAGTTTAAGAACAATTTTTTTTGTGCTTCAGAGGTCGACACACAGAGTCAGAAAGAAATAATGCTTTCTTGATGTCCTCTTCCTGTCATCTTTGATTTAATGACTTATATTATTCAAAGTATCCCTGATCAAAAGAGGAACAAAAAAAAGGCTGAGGAGGAAGGTAAGGCCGCAGGGGGCTGCTGAACCAGAACGCAGTTAATAGATGTAGTAAGGTAGGAGCCCTGAGGGTTGTAGTGCTGCATGTGTTGCAGAGAAGCGGCAGTGGGCAAGCTGTGCTGCTGCTGCCTGACTCGATCTGTGGCACAAGCTTGTTTTACTAGGAGGCTATGGGAGAATAGGTCCATACCTATAGATGTCAATTGGTGAACACCTGCCAAGACATCAGTGCTATTGTTTTCAGTCCTGTAAGGTGGTGATGTTTAGAACATCAGACATTTTATTGTTGGATCGGTATGGGATCAATGAGAAGTCTGCATTTATTATCAGTATGTACATCCCTTTAGTTTTGGTTATGTTAACTGGAAACTGGGAAGATCGTGTCCTCCCTCTCTCCCTGTTCCTAAGATCTTGTTGCCAGCAAAATGTCTTCTCAGCGGTGAAGTCCTGTTTTTACCTTTGTTTACATGTTTACATGACTGGTGTAGCTATTCCAGCATGTTGTCTCTCAATGAGGGAGTCTCTTGGCGTAGATTTGTTGGCCAACTTATTCTGTAATGGAGATATGCCTTAACCCATTCTATTTTCCAAAAATAAAAAATGGCCACGTTTTGAGAGCATGTTAAAACAGTCATGAGTACTCACACTGGCAGACATAGGTATTATGGATTAGTAAGCTTCTGTCTTTTCCTGTGTAAATTCCTCACCTTTGAATATTTATTTGATCGTATATTGAAAAGCTTACTTTTTAGAAAATAAGCAGGGTTCTTAGTAGTACTGAAATTTATCTCATAAAAGTCTATGTGCTGTTAGTCATGTGGATTTATGGGGAGTAGCTCGATACTGAGGATGATCAGTATGGTCAAGATAAGGATTTTGATTCAGTGGGGCTGGTCAAGTGTTTTTTCTGATAGGTCCTTCCCAGCTCCACAGACCAGCCCAACAAATCAGAAGCGTTTTCAGGATTTCCCCTGAACATTGTGGTGCTACTAAGAATGATTTATATCCTTTGAGTTTTCCAGTGATTATGCTCTCTTCTTGTTGACTTTTATACTTTTGGCTTCTTCAGTGTACCTAAAAGCAGAGCTGGAAAATAAGGGATGGTTTCAGAGAGTTTAACAAGGAAAGTGCTCTGTTGTGCTGCCAGCAGCTCTGAATAGTAGATATTGTTTCCCAGCTGTATGAAATATATACATTTTATTTTACAGTACACAAAGAGAAATTTTTCATAGCTTTGCAGACAGACCAATTAAATGCCGTTCAGACTTGCTGGGTCAAGGATGGAGGTTACATGTTACTGTCAAAGTCTTACTGGGATTGACAAAAGCACTTCCTGAAGTTTTCTTTCTACTGAGGAAAAAAAGCCCTTCCCTGAACCAATTTCAGTTGCTTTTCTTTACATTTATCAGGGTGATTACTTAGGATGAGATTTTAAATATCCCTCAAAACACAGAAGCTGAAATACTGCATTGAACTGGCACTTTGTCTCCAGCCAGACAAAACTGGCTATTACAAGGTGAAAGTGCAAGAAATCCTTTAGTAGGTAATTATAGAATGACCTGCCTATAAGCAACTAGATTCTTCATCCTTATTTATTGGAGATGATTGAAGAATGCAGAAGAATAGAAAGTATTTCCTTTTTTGGAGGGTGTGTGTATTTGAATTTTTTTTTGTTTGTTTGGGTTTCTTTTTGTTTAAAAATCCTATGTAAAGGTGTCCTTATTCTCTATGGGTTGTTTTTGAAAGATCAGCTTTGCTAGGATTATTGCAGAATGTGCATCTTTTAAAATGGTTCTGTTGCTTGGATATATCATAGACCATTCTAGGTAGCAGGATCTTTCCGGTAAACTTCAGAGGTATCAGTATACCATCAAATGAACTTCTTTTTAATGGAGTGTTGCCTTCAAGTGCAGGAGTACAGTATAGTGACTGCTCTCTGTTTTAAAAGAGAGGGTAAAGAAAAGATCTATTTTTATTGATAATGTGATTACAAATTTCAAATTTCAATCGAAGTTTGAAATGCTAACTTAATAAGTACAATAGGTGACATATGTGCTGTAGGAAGAATTGCATTCCAGTTGCATGTCAAGATCTTTCTAATCTCCATGCCCTCATCTCCAGTTTTTGGTCATATTTTCTTTCTCTGGTTAATTTGAAATCTCTTTTCATAGTTTGTTCTTTAATCCAAAGTATAGCTGACTATAAATTTTGAAGAGTCTCATTTGTTTACAGCTCATGTAATATATAGCCAATGCAAAAGGAAATATAAATTATTTTGGTAATAATCTGGCCTTCCTACCTCCCTGTTTAATCCAGTAGACCATATGTGTAGTTCTCTTTTAAGTCAATCCAAGAATATTTCAGAAAAAAGAGAAAAGGAGGTCATATAGTATCATAAGACCTTGACTTCAAAATTATTTTCAAATTAGTCCAGTTCAGAACATAATAATCACAACAGGTTTCATCTGCCTACCATGGACTCTGGGATAGACTAACAAAAACTGAAGATTTTTGGTGTATCTTAAAACCAAAAAACCCTCACTTGTGTGCATAGTTGAGTGGGTGAATAAGTACTATTCCAACTTTCAAATTGCTGTGGTTTTAGGTTGACAGCTGCAATCTGTTATTTATTGCTTTCATTAAATATTGAAAGTTTATTTTACTATTGTAGTGAATTATTTGTTTAACTTTCAATCTTATTTCCTGTTAGGGTAATATGCAGGAAAACCCACTGCATTTCTCTGTAACCAGGCAGTGATCCTGCATCTCTTAAATCCAAATTTTGCACTTCAGCTGCAAAACTATCTTTCCTAAGTTATGGCTGTTTTGGTTTTTTTTGTCTTAATGCCCGTTTCACGCAAAGGGAAGAACTGGTGTTATGATACATACACAAATCCTTAGGGAGTTTTGTACCATATGCTGAAATGATAAGTTTAAACAATTTCTGCTGTAAATTAAACTCCATGTATAATCAGGTACAAAATATTGTTATCTGATAGAATTAGGAGTGATAAAAGGATAAGCAGGAGAAAATAATAGCAAGTGATTGACATTGTCAGGGAAAAGATGTGAACTCTGCAAGCAGTGTGGTCAACTTGAATGAGCTGAATAAGTAACTTTAAAATGGCTTTTCCACAAATAGCAGATAAGGAAATTGTGGGTTCGTTTCATGTCTGTGTCTCTATATATTTATACTTTCTCTAAGCAATCTCAAATAACTGGTTCCTGAAGTTGCTAGGTAAAATATGTAGAAAGTCAGTACTTAAATACCTTTCACTGAACTATCATGTCAGAAAAAATTGACATTATTAAAAAGACTGTTCGAACTACATGCAGTATAGTTTT
The DNA here is from genome assembly GCA_013399435.1 of Arenaria interpres. Taxonomy (NCBI): domain Eukaryota; kingdom Metazoa; phylum Chordata; class Aves; order Charadriiformes; family Scolopacidae; genus Arenaria; species Arenaria interpres. The sequence continues at coordinate 111,598 of VXAK01025294.1, forward strand.
AGGCGGCTCAAGAAACAGATTATTTTCTATGAATTCAGCTTTTATTAGGGTATACATCAACTCATTGGCCCTTAAGCTAATTAAAAATTCTAATGCTTTTCCACTTGATTTAAGGAAAGAATATATTCTTTTCTGAAATGGAAATTTACAGTTGGGTCTGGTCAGTCTCTGTGTTTGTAAAGCACCTAATAGAGCAGATTCTGATTCCTATTAAGAACTTTGGGTATTATCACACTGAGAATAAATAACAACAAACCTTCCACTGATGCAATGCTGTTTCTATTCCTAATCTTATTCTATGTATTCTATTATTCTTTTGTGTTATCTGTATCCTATTGAAACATCACAATTGGATTTTTCCTGTCTTTGTGCGCAGCACAGAGAGGGAAGAAATCTTTCAGGAACTGGCTGTTGCTTCCTTCAAGGCTAATTAAAGCCCTGAGAATAGCAGGAGTTAAAGAAACTTAGGGGGTACACCACAATAGCACAATTGATTTAACATCTAAGGCCATGTTTGTATTGCTGTCTTACTGTAAACATTACAGTCATTTCCCAGCAGACTTTCCCCATGAAGGTTATCGGGCTATGCCTGAGAGAAGTAACTTTTGGAACAGCCACATCCCTTCGTGTTTTGGAGAGCTTGCAATGGCAGCATCTGAACCCATCCTTAGGCTCAGTGGGAGTACTGCTTGTGTATTGCCTATGCTGGCAATATAGATATAGGGCCAGCTGAGAATTAGAGTATTTCCCCAGTTGTGCTTACATCCCTGGGCATAGAGCAGGGAGTTGACAGAGACAGGCCCTAGAAGTGCTCAGGGGACTTTCCTTTGAAAGTTTATTTTTCTCCCTGAGATGTGCAGTTCACTGTAATCAAAACTGTTTACAAAAAAAGGTTAGTTTTAAGCAACATGTGATAAAACATGTATTTTTGAGTATACTTGTATCTGTTTCTGAATAAAAATAATCAGTATTGGAGGGTTGAAGTGACTTTTGTCTAATGACGTGGAAGCTTCGGACACCATACACAATGACCAATGTGATCAGGTAGATGCCACTTTATTGCACAGATAGCTCAGCTTTTATAGACGATTCCCAGGTGATGCCTTTATAGTGGACTATTATTAGCAGGTGATAACTAGTTACATGCTTCTATAGTTGGCTATTACTAGCTGTTTACACACACAGTCTTTTCTTTTTTTTTTTATTCTACTCAAGGTCCTACTTATCAGTATATTCAGAAGACAGCTACTACTTTTCTGCCAGCTTCATTAGTTTACAAATCACAACTTAACCGTTTAGTAACCTTGGGGCCTGCACTGTTGTCAAGGGCCTGGACTATTGTCAGAGGCCTATTGTCAACAGCTGCCCAGAGCTTGGGGTGCTCACAGGATGACCATTAATTTCTAAGAATTCTCCCATATTTGTCCTTTGGGCATGCAAACTGATAATAATGGAGATACCAGTTCAAAGCAGAAGCACCAGTTTTCAAAATGAGCTGATGAAATTTCTATTAACTTAAACCAATGCCTCTGTTTACAGTGATGTTTTAATTCATCATAATTTTCTAGATTTTGACCTTAGTGAATGGAAAAGGAAGAAGTCTTGAATCCCCCTTGCTTAGGAGAAAAATGCCATCACTGTCTGCCTTGGGTTGACCAAGTTGGAGCCACGTTACAATCCTCCCTTCCATGACACAGGTAGCAATAAGGGGTTTCGATGCAGGGCTGCTTATTTAGCCGTTAACAATTTAAAATCCACCCTTCTGGCTCAGCTTTCCTCTCCCTCTCACCCAACTGCAGCTGCTTCACCTGCACTTTTTCCTCCAACATGTGAAGTGCAGTTTGTTTTTATTTATAACCCTCCCTGGAACATAAAGTAATGTCCGCTGGAAACCGAAGCAGCTCAAGCTCCTCTGTAAGAACCCCTGAACATTTCCCTTTTGGACTCAACTGAAAAGCTGTAGTTTTCCATTTTAACTAAAAATGCTCTGTAGGGAACAATCCTACATCTGCGTATGACTCCATGCAAATCTTTTCCTTCTTTCACTTCCGTTGCTCTCATTCTGTTTTGCTAAGGCATTTTAGTCTCAACTTTTTTCTAATGAGGGATTCATGAAGATGAGAACTTACTCTAAAATGAGTAAAAATGTTTAAGATTTTGAAAACCCCTATCTCCTGTTGACTTCTATATGTCATAAAATGAAGAAATTAGTTCTTTTCAAAATTTATTTCATATTTATATTAATACTTCATATAAATAGATGATGTATGTAGAACTGGGGTCCGAAAAACACTATTAAAGAGTTTATTTGGGGCATGCCTTGATGTTATAATAAGAGTAGACAGAGCTTGAGAGGGGAAACGGGCATCTAGAGATGAAAAAGTTTCTCTTGCTCAATTTATAAATCCACAGTCGAACGAAGGATCAGTTTCTTGTCTTTGATTCTTCTGTTATTCAACATGTTAAAAAAGCGGTAGCTAAATATTATGAAAAAATTGTACCAGAGCATGTCCTGCACACACTGAACAAGAGTACATGAGTGTGTATTAATTGTTGGATGAACAGAGTTTTTAGAAAATTGAGATGAATCTGGAAGGGTTTGTATAATCTTAGGCCATCCAAATAGCTGGTGTAGCAGTAAGTGACCAACAGCAGAGATGCAAAAGCCTGAGTCTTTTGTGTTGTAGTTGAAAATATTTGACAGATTGAGCTAGAAGCAGATTCTAAGAAGAAATTTAGTTTTGGTGTTACCTTGAAATAGAGTTGCTCATTTACATTTTGTCCAAAAATATTGTAATTGCCTGAAAACTTTTGGTTTCTCTGGTGTCTGATTATTTTTTTTTCTTCTTTTTCTTTCCTTTCTTTCATCCTTCCACTCTACTGTTTAGGAAAGGAAGGGGTTGAAGAACAAGCTAAAGAGAACAAGGCCTGAAAAAATATAACTATAATTTAAAAAATGAATTATCTTTCTTAGGAATATTTGGTTTTGAAATAAGAAGAAACATCTGAAAATACTTGAACAGCATATATGCCATGGTTCAATTTGAGTAATGCAATTGACTTTACTGTTGCTGTTGCAGTCTTCATTCAGGTAAAATCAAGATAGTTATTTCTAGGGATGTGGTTGGCTAGATTAGATTTTAACAAAATAAAGAAGGGCGACTATGACTGTGTGAAAACCTTAGATTTGCTTTTAAAAGTAACATACTTCAGAAGATGTGGAAAAAGAAGGAAAATGGAACTTACAGTAAAGGCACTATGGAGTCCTTACAAGAGTAGGACTCAGCAGGAAAGGAGGAACTGGTTCGGGAAAAAAAAGAAGCAGAGAATAGAAAGGGAATAACAAACAAGACAGAATAAATTTCAACTGGAGCTCAGCACAAAATAGGGGTTTTTTTGTGTTGTGAAATTCTATGACTTTATAAAAATGTACCTGTATCTATCTTAGGATGACTCCAAGAGTGAAGCTTTGTGTAATCCTATTTAATTAAATAAAAAGCTAAACGAAATGTAAACTTTAAAATTTACAGTCCCAAAGTTAGGAAAAAATTTGAAGGTTGTTTTTTATTTATTGTTTTGGGACTTTTTTTTGGGGGGGGGGGAACAGGGGAGCAAGGTGGGTGTTGGCGTGTTTTATGTTTTTGTTCTGTAAGTTTCCTGCCATAGCATAAAGAGCAGAGCTTATTCAGATGAATGTTTGATGCTGTAGCTGCTTGATTCCATACGATAGTACTAGAAATCTTTAGTTATGTTCCTAAGCAGTTCTGGAAACAGAGGGTTTTAGTTTGTGTTCCTGTTTCATAATCCCTTTGCCCATAAAACAGTGCTGTGGCTACTGGAAAAAGAAACTGGAATTAAGGGTCAGTCGTTTGCCTGGTCTCTCCTGTATTCATTTGCCACAGGGAGGCACCCTTCTCTTCAGGTTGTGCCTCCTCTGCAAAATATTAAAAAACATGGTTCTTTCCTGGTTTAAAACCCAGTGTGTGTATGTCTTCATGCCAGTTGAGCTGCCTAAATTTACAGCTATATTGAATGCAGTCCCCCACTCTGCTCTGCTGAAATATGTCTGTTCATCAGTTTCATGTCATGAGGATATATATTTTGCAGTGGGAGACTGGATTAAACTGTTGATATTCTTATGCAGATACACTTTCCTTTTAGTATTCCTGAAACCAGAAATCTGATTTGTTCTCTCCCCCACTAAAATAAAGCAAAAACCAAACCCCAACACTGTTCCCAAGAAAACTTCCTGCCATCATGAAGGGAAAAAAAAATCTGTTTATGCTTGATGAATAGCTATCCCAGCAGATTTCTTAGGCTGAAATATAATAGCTATATACAAAGAAGAATTACTCAAGTACATAAAATGGGTTTATTTCAGGAGTTTTGGCATGTATAGCTGGATTATGAATATACTCAGAAGTATAAAGACACTCATTCTCTAAAATCTATTTAAATTTATCCTTTTTGATGTGCAAAAAAAATAATCATAGGGAATCTAATTTGTCGTGTGAGTGTGAAAAGAGTTACAGGAAGCTTGCTTAAAAATTTCCTGGTTTTTTTATTCTTTCTTCATCAAAGGTATTGTAATGAGAAAATGTTCTAATGTCTTTCTCCTAATCAGCACATCCTACTGTATTTGAAATGCTGCAGTTCAGTTTACAGCTGGTGTAATAATTATATCTTGTAGGGAGGTTATTTTATCATTGGGTCTTGTTAAGTGCTTTGGGTTGCTTTAGGGAAAGAAAAATGGCTAAGAT
>VXAK01025295.1:0-36496 GCA_013399435.1 Arenaria interpres
TTTTTTTTTTGAGATATGCAGCTTTAAGACAGTTCCCACTTCTACTAGACCTCAGTGTGCAATTGACTTGAAACCTGAACATGATAAAACTTCTGTGCTTAATTATGAAATATGTAAATCTGTGATATAGTAATTGTTTTTCTGGCTTTGTTTTTCCTCAAAACAGGAAGGAGATGATTATGAAGTCATTCCTAACAGCAATTTTTGTGTATCTAGAACTGCCTATAGAGATAATTCTTCTGTCTACCACATCAATGGGAAGAAAACGACATTCAAAGATGTTGGTATTCTTCTTCGAAGCCATGGAATTGATCTGGACCATAACAGGTTCTTAATTTTACAGGTTGGTGTATGAATAAAACCAATTTTAACTAAAGCTATGTTTCCACTTATAGTTACAAAAAGTACTGTCTAGGTTTTAAGTCTTGTATTTGAGGCCTTAAAGTACTCTAGCAGCACATCATGGTTTGCATGCTCTGATAAAGATGCGAATCATTATTTGCTGCTTTAGAAATTTAAGGAAGAGAAACAGTTGAAGATACTAATATAAATTTTTCCGTTAATAAATTTGTGTTCCCGACATGTGGATGAATAGAAGAGTTGTCTTACTTGTTCCGCCCTAGCAGCACGTAAATATTGGTGTAGTAAAATAAACCTTAAACCCCAATATTATTGTGCTGCTTAAGCGTGGCAGAGATTCAGCAACTTGTTTATGTCTTAGGTAAAAGTGCATCAATATTAACTTAAATCTTAAGTATTCTGCTGTTAAGTTATCTACGGCTCACATATATAGACATGGTTTTACAGGAGAAGTATGTATATAAAAAATAACTGCATAAAAATTGAGTGCAAGAAAATAAACACATGAAGTGTACTTTGTGTTTACACTTGTTTAACAACTGTAGAGGACTCAAAGAATGGCAGGTTTATAGCCAATTCAAGCTATGTTTTTAAAAGCTACAGTTCACAACCCTTCCTGTAGGAATAATAATAGAATTTGTCAATACAATAGCATTTATAGTCACATTTGACCTTAAAATTATGAGGCTTGCTGGCATCTGTTTGCTGTTCAAAAGACAGGCTGAAGAGAACCACACTAATTTTTTCCAGTTTTTAAATAATAATGGAGAAATTTGCTATGTGCCAAACAATTACTTAAAATGTAAATTGAGTTTAAGTACTTGGTAGAAGTATTTAAATATTAATTCAGTTGAGGAACTATATCTGCAATTGCCTGTAATTATTTCACTATTATTACTAACAGGTCCCAAATCTACTCTGTAGGATCATAGCCTAGAAAATTAGTGAGTAGTAGGAGCCCTCCCAAGGTCTGAAATTTTTCAATAGAGTTTATTTTAGGCCTGTTTTTGTCAAAGGAGCTTCCAGTTCCCCTCTTAAAAAAAAAAAAAAAAAGAAAAAAAAATTCAAGATAGGTCGCTGTGCTTGCTTCACTTCCTCAAGCCTTTTCATGCAGTCCTTTTTACAGTTACACCCACAAAAAGAGGATATATCAGTTTTGAAGTCTCCATGCCAATTCATTATTCCCTCCAACATTTCATTCCTGTATTTTCTGTTTCTAGATGGAGTGAGGTGTACCTCCAACAAAACAACTGTAGTAAATACAGTATACAGTTATTCTGAAGTATTATTTTAGCAGAATTTCTAAAAGGGAGAGAATGCAGAGTGAAGTAGAAATTATGGTGCAGTGATATGGAGAGCTTAGTGTTAGAGAGCTTGCCCTTTTACCACTGGGAGCAGGGGAAGGGAACATTTGGGATGGAGTATTGCTAAGCTTTCTAAATTTATTTTATTTTTTTTCCCCAAATATGATTTGTCTTCTTTTCCCATTAACTGATTCCCAGGAAGTTATCAATGAGGAGAACGTACCTTTTCCTGAAGGCTTGAATTTCATGCTTTCCACCTGTACAAGGAGAAATAAGGGGGAGGTGTAAACAATATTAAGGCATAAAGCAGCGGTTCCCAACACTATTTTTTTCTCTCATTCCACTAGACTCTTTGTTGGGAATGTATTATCATGAATGGCAGAGGAAACTGTACTGAGAGCTCGTGTTCAGTCTTTCTGACTGAGGCGAGGTCCTTTCTCTTTGCGTGTAAGGTTTTGTGCCTTTTAAAGTGAAATCTACTGACTAGGTGATTCAGAATTGAGTACTTTGCAGTTGGGAAATATAGCAATATTTTCCACATAATGACAGCAAAAATTTAAACCCTAAATATTAAAAATTATAGTTAGAAATAAATGAGACCATGTCAGAAGGCTAAGGCTGTCAACTACTATCACAAGGATTGCCCTTTTTCCCCCTAATGTTTTTCAAATTAAGTTATTTAAAATTTAACTTCTGTTCTTCTCTTGTTACAGCTAAACTAAGTTTGACTTGATGTTGTCAGAGTAATTTCTTACTTAAAATAACTTTTTGATTTTGACCATGCCAATAGGGTGTGATTAAAATATTTCACTTGTAATCTAGATATTGGGCAAAAATGTTAATTAAGGTTTATCAAATGCTGCTTTTGGTGTGTGACAGAATATTCACTAGTTAGTACTAGAGAAAAGTTGTAAGAGAAGATGTCCTACACGTAGTAACAAAACCTTTAGCTACTTGATTATGTCTTGCTAGCATATTTAGCATTACTCAGTGGAATATACTTAGTTTTTAGAAGACTGCTTTTTTGTTTGTTTCTTTTCCTTACTTCATCCCCTATTTTGCATTCTTTTTCTGACATAGCAGATTTTGATGCCTGTTAGGATAAAATTTGAAAGCTTAGGCCATGCAGAATTTTTTAAAAGTTGCGTAGGGCATGATACAGCTACTTCTGCTGATGCCATACTGAAAATATTAAAATCAAACGACTTCTGTGAGTAACATTACAAAAAACACCTGTTGAAAAACAGAATATGTAAGAATAATTGAGTAGTTCTAGAAGTATTACAAATCCTGTGCCTGAACTCACTAATTAAAAAAAAATCTTGTTTCAAAACGGCTTTAGTTACAATGGGGTATTGCCAACATTGAACAGGAGGAGTTTGTCACTTCTGTGATCCTTAAGTTCTTACACTAAATATTTCATGTTTTTAATAAATTGCTATATGCTTTTAGTACTTGAGGAATAGACAACTGTTCAGGGCATTTTTAATGAGCATGCCATAGCCTGAAACTGCAACAGGAAAAAAAAAAAACAACCCTCATCTTGTCACTTAAGAAAGGGAAAAAAAAATAGCATGCTAAGCACTGTTGTAAAATCTAGCATCTTGCTGCTATTTTTCTGTCTTCCATCCTTAATGCCCCTACTTCAGTAACTTGTATATCTATGAAGAACAACAAATAAAATTATTTAGCTGTTCTCAAAAGACTTACTTGAAGTTGAGTGTATATGTACAGAAAACTTGTGTGGCTTCTGTGCTCTGACCAGGCTGGGCAAAATTCAGAAAGGTAAGTATGTTTGCTGTTGCTCAATAGAGACTCCTCTGAAGAGGTTGACCTTGAGGCTGGAAAAAACTCTCAGCCTCTTTCTCCTGGCTGGTTTGCCTCTAAGGAATTATTAAATAAATGGGGAGCACTTAAAAGAATGTCAGTTCTGGACATCGCAGGGTAGGGATGTCTGGGGAGTAAAGCAAACCGGCTGTGGACAGCAACTGTTAATGCCTGCTGAAACTGGCTTTTGCAGTCTTTCAAGGTAAGAGAAGTACAGTCAATACATACTTTTTAAAAGGAAAGTAGAATTTTGTACGTAAGTCCCTTTGAGCTGCTTTGCAAACGAATATTGTAGACATTGTAATAAATGGCACAAGACTTTAAATTAATTTTGTACTAAAAGACAGTGTCACAGGAGCAGACGTACCAGTTGATTTCAACTTACTTTAGAACCTACTTTCTCTCAAACAAATTGAAACTGTTAAGTTTTGTACTAATGAGTATTTCACTTAAGTGCATTTGATAGACTTAATTAAAATATTCTCAAGAAATACAAAATAACTACAGTGATTTTATATATATGTAATTTTTAAACTGATCAGAATGGCATTTTGTAATGTACCAAGTGCTATCCTATGGCAAAATTATATTGCCAGAAAGGAAGTTTAGTCAAGCTTTTCACCTGCTGCTTTGTGGAAATAATGAAGGAGTCGCTCTTTCAGTGTATTGGAGAGGAAATGAGGGAGAGCAGATTTTCTTCTCGCGTTGAGATAAGCCAGAAGTTCCCAATTGTTGAGGTCTGCTTTCCTCATGAGACACACCAACGTTTGAGCTAAAGCACCGAGTGGAGCTGAAAAGCTCTGCTGGGATTATAAATGGAGATCTATGCTGCCAACATTGGTGGTGGAGAGAGGTTTGTTCTAGAAAGGTCAAGGACAGCTGAGCTGAAGTGGTAGTAAGAATTAAAGCAAGTGTGATAATATAATTAAGTAAAACTAGATTATTTTAATAAAACATGTAAAAATAGAAGCCTCACACTGATTCATAGAGCACAGAATCGATTTCGCTGACCGTTTTAAAGATAACGTTTCTATCCTGAAGTGAATACAGAGCAGCATAAGATATGCTAATATGTCCGTGGCAGTTTCAAAATGAATTCTCTTACACTATCAGAAAACTTACTTCGGCAATTCGTATGATTTTTATTTTGCAAATTGCAACATAACGTTGTAACCAATGTTTATTAAGCTTTCTTCAGAAAAATAGGGAAATACGGAAAGTGGAGAAAAGCACTGTTCTAGGGGTAATGTGTAAATTAGAGTGATCAATTGAATAGTTTAATTGGAACGTAGCAATAATCTTAAGTCAAACGTTGTAGGTTGAGTTTGACAATGACTGACTTAGATTCCAAAGTGACTCTAGATTTGCACTCAATTTGTATTCTTGTATTAAATACAAGAATGTCCTTAAGAAAGCTTCTAAAATTAGACAGATGTGCAAACAGCTTGACAAAGGCTACTTTTAAATTATTTCCAGAATGCAGAATTGTAGTTTTGTGCAAACAACTGAATGTTGTATAACAGGCTAATTCTAAGTTTTTCCTCATCTTTGGACATTAGTGGCGTTGTAGATTTGTGTATGTGCATTTATTACTTAGTTGACTTTCTTGATTTCCCACCTAACTTGTAACACTTCTCTTGGAAGGCAGAGCATGAAGTTGAGTATTTAATACTTTCCTCCCCTCCTGGAAAACACTGAAGGGTAGAAATGAAATACAACTGCAAGCATTAAGTAATAGCAGGAATAACATGAAACTGGGGAAAAAAAAAACCAAACCAAACAAACTATTGTGGCTTAAAAGAGCTGTATTACAGTCACGTTTCCAGGAAATTAATAAGGTTAGAGGAATAGTGGTTATCTATGTATACAGCTTCCAATGTCTGTGTATGTGGAATTAGAATTCAGTCAAAACTTTACATGAAAACCTCTACATACAGGAGAGTACGGGCACACTGTCAAAACAAAGTCAAATTAAAATTACCATTATGGAAAATTGAAGATATACAAATTTAGCACTTTTTTTTTTTTAACCGTTCCTTACTGTACTCCTGCTTAAAAAGGAAGAGCTATCATTTTGGTAAAGAAAAAAAAAGTGAAGTGTGAGCACTGTCACGCTAGTCCAATAAAAGAAAAATTAAAAATGGGAGAGGCATTGAAAGCAGTGGAAGTAGCATATAGGGAAATGGAAAGCTTTGTCTCACATTGCTTAGGGGCTTATGTAAGATAAAAATGCAGTTTGGGTGTCTTTATATTATCAAGAAAATGATTACGTGAAATGTCCAGGAAAAAAAAAAATTAAGGCAACTAATGTCAGATGCTGAAACTAAGAATTATACAACTTCTAAACTAGCACTTACCAAATGCTACGGCATGTTTATACTCATCACTACTTTTACTCTAATTTTACTTCTGATTGGCTTTTGTGGCTGTTACAAGTTCTGTCAAACAAATGTGTAAAATTGGAGCTGCATAAGAAAAGAGCCTGAACCTTATTAGTAGCAATTTAGTATTGGTGCTAGTTCTAATGTCGATGTTCAGAAGTGAGTCAGAACAGAAAACCAAGAAAAGAAAAACAGTAATTGGAATTTCCCAAAATCGGGTTTGTATTTGCTGTCTTCTAAATCTCTGTAGAAAAACAGCATTTATAGTAAACATACTAAATGTTCTAATGTGGTTTCTCCTTCAAGCAAATCCATGGTTCTGCTGCATAAGCCATTGCTCTTCCTTATGCTGCTGATGGTAAAAAGTTGTGCACACTGTATTTTCAACTCTTGTAGCTGGCTGATGAAATACTTAAAAAAAATCTCTTGCTCTGGGAGAAATGCTTCACTGTCTGAAAGAAACTGAAATATAGCCATGTTCTATAAAATAAGATTAAAATTTTTAAACTTTTCTATTATTTTATTAAGAGAAGTTTGCCTTATGCCAGATCGGTTCTGTCTAGCCTTCCATATTAAAAAGCTAAGAAAAGATTTGGGTATAATTTGGATCGATCAAGATTTGGTTTTCTTCAAGAGGACAAACAATTGCAGGTTTTGCCTATGGCTACTACAGTCCTCCACAAAACTTTGAGTTAAAGGTGGGATTTATATCTGCAATGCTGTTTTCTCAGCATTCTGGACGTGCTGGCTACAACTCGACTGTTACTTCTGTTTGGTGCTTAAAGGACAAATTCTGTTGATCACCTGTTACATATAAAGAAAACTCTATTTTTCCAAAGTTCAGTGTGGTATGAGTTTTCTTAATAACTCAAATAGGCCTTTTTTGGGGAACAAACATTCATGCTTAGACCACTTTAATCTAAAATTCAACATGTTTACATTAAATCTTTACGTGCATATATGCTGTCCAATAATACTGTCACAAACATCACAACACAAGACAGTTAATCTTGCGATGCTTGACAGAGTTAAATGAAACGATGTTCTGACCACTGTCTACATTTGCATATCACTTAAATGAAACAGAATTGTGTAATACCCTAAATTTGCAAACTGCAGTTCACTTAACAAGTTAATTTAGTAAGCAAATGGAATATAAATATTGGCAGTATTAAGAAGTTACAAGTGGAACGTGTTATGCTCTGGATTACAGTGTAGCCTGCTGATACCCATCCATCACTCAAAGATTTTGCATTTATTAACAAAACTTCCTTTTATGGGTGTTTAAAACATCTTAAAAGCTGAATATGTTATCAAAAGTATGCTACTGTTACAGTGAAACTAATAAAATATTGTTCTGAATTTAAAAAAAAGCAGTGATTGCCTTAAAAAATACCAAATGTTATAGCCACAGTCATATCTAAAACTTTGCGAGTTTCATGTGATCCTGAAACAATTATCTGTTTTGACCATAACCCCAGCCCACAGCTTTCTCTTGAATTCTTGTAACACTTCTGATTCAAGGCAGGAATTAGAAATTGGACAGCTTGTAGAAATTAGGCTTATTTTACTTTTCATTACTCCAAATGCTGGTAGCAAAAGAATTCTGAAACAAAGCTATCAGCTTGTATTGATGCGGAACCCCAGCTATAGGTAGAGTTGGCATCTAGGTATAAGAGGGTAGATCCAAATGTTGGAGCTTCAGGAAACTTTTTATGGGAGGAAAATATCCAGGCTATTACAGGAGATGCTCCCTATTTGGAATAGGCTTCCTTTGAAGAAGAAGGCATACTTTCCTCTTGCCCAGCACCTCAAGGGTGGAAAAAACGTAAACAGAAAGAAAAGCTAGTATAAAGGATTCATCTAATTTACCAGTATTGACAAAATCTGTGATCTCTAAGCCGGAATTCAATTGATAAAGTATGTTGGAAGTTCGACAAAGGGCTCAGAAGATGTTCTTGTGTTCTATTTGCAACAGTTGAAGTGGGGAAATAAGACGAAGAGGATGTCCTGCTCTCTAAAGTAATGCTTTACTCAGTTTCTCAGCCATGTGTAAAAGCACAGAAGGCTTTTCCAATATATAGTATTGCATCTCCTAGGCAGTATTTCCCTAAAACTATTCCTTATGAGCAAAACCAAATGCAAATTTCAATTCAGGTAGATGTTACATTACTCCACTCTTGGATTTGATTAGTGTTGAAGAGCTCCGCTACCAAAAACCCCTCCAAAAACCAAAACACAACAACTCTACTAGAAAATTCCCCTCAAAAACCACCCAAAGTACCCAGTGCCCTCCCCCCGAGTGCAGGACGTTTCCATCTATTGGATTCCAAGCTACAAAATTCCCTCGTTCCAGTATTTGTTTTCACGTGCCCATGCTTTACGGTGCTTCTAAAGTCTTCCTGATCCATGGGTTTTAACACTCAAAAGTTAGTCCAGTTTCTTAGGTTGTATGGGATCGTGCTAATCTTTCCCCAGGTATTCAGCACTTTGTTTTAAAGTTCCAAATTAAGACACTAGATATTAAGTGACAAGCAAAATCCTGGAAAATTGTTCTTACCTACTTGCTGCTGTAATTATTCCATGGAATGCTAACAAAGCTGATCTGCAAATGTTGTATTAACAGTTTAGTTGACAAAACTCACTGTGTTGCAAGATACTGTCTTCAAAAGTTATTTTTCCCAAATTTTCAGGGGTGAGAAGAGGAGGCAGTAATTGGTAAGCAAACACCTTTCTCTATAGGTTCTCCAGAAACCACTAGTCATAACGCAGACACGTTTCGCAACCAAGGAGAAAAATATTGTTCCTTTCTTCCTGAAGAGTTTTAAGGCTGCTGTTGGTAATCTTTCAATGTGAAAGGGTTTTTGCTGGCTCTGTCTTGTTTCATACCAGAGTTTTAGAATGGAATCAGAAGGCTGTATTCTGAAACTCCATCATTCTAGTTCCAGCACCATCACAGGCTGAGCTAACGTGCACGGCACCTACTACCAACAATGAGCAGTTTGTCACTGGATAATGTCTGTATTGGGATAAGCACATTATGCCATTTGGATTTCTTAGCTTTGGAATTAGTGCTTCAGTCCATCCTATTCTCGATGTAAAGGAAGCATCATGATGCTTCCATCTGCCAAGAGCAACAGACAGGAGTTATCTGCAAAAGTGAAAAGTAGTATCCCGTTTCAAGGCTCGTGGTCAAAGTCGCAGAAAGGCAGCTTGACGAGCAGGTCAAAACTTCCCTTTATCAAGCAGTTTGATAACCTTGTTTAAAATTCAAATCTCTATATGCCAGAAATCATTGGATAAACTCAGATTAAAAGCTTTCCGTTCTGAAAGGATCAGCGGTTTCAAGAAATGAGTATGTAATTTTGAAGAAAATGGCAGTAGTTCTAAGAAATGAGCTAATAAGAGTTCAGGGATTTTATCGTCCCACCTTTTGAGGGCCACATGGGAACTGAAGTTCTTACCCTTCACAGATTTTCTTGAGGAAGTTGCATAGAGCAGTGGAGTGTGGCTATTTAAGCTGCCTGGATTGTTAGAGATGCGCTAATTCCTAATGGGAATTTGTCTAACACAAATATAGAAGAGTGTGTGCACAACATAGAGACTGAAATTTGATGGATTCTGTCTGTAGATGTCTCACATTAAATGTACAGTGTTCCTAGAATACTCCTAGGATGCAAATATAATTTCTGATGCAGGTATAACTTCTACTGCCACGCACAGAACTCAAAATGGATAGACCCTTGACTTGGCAGCCTTGTCATTAAAGTTACATTAGAGTAATGATGGATCATATCACAGAATATTCATGGTTGGAAGGGACCTTTGAGATGCAGATAATGTCACCGCTGGTCACTTCATCGACCAGCTTTATTGGCATGTCCTCCTGGGCTTGAACACAGCAGGCGGGAGTAGTCCGGGCACTCCTGGCTGGTGTGTTTTGTGCTGCTGCTTCACCCTGTGCTTACGCTGACCCTCTTGTAAGCTCCTCAACCGAGTCCTTGATTCCAAATGGCTACTTTTATTATAAGCAAATCTTTTGGAAGGCTTTTATAGTTTCCTTTAAAGCTTTTGCTCTTTACTTATGCACAATAGAAATTTAAATTTCTAAAGTGTCTGAAACAGAAGAGTTCAGTGATGCAAAGGAAGGCAGAATCTCCAGCTTCTGGGTTCCTAGAAGTTATTCCCCATGTTTTTCACTAGAGGAAGTGCCTTTCAAATGAGAATGGCTCTTGCCCTTCTTGTCTGACTTTGGCCTGCTGTCAAGCAAGGTTTCTCATGATTTGCCACAGCTGTCAGTTCATTTTATTGCTTAGAAATTTCTCCACAGATAAACTTGTGTTCTCTATTAGAACATACAAATAACCTTTCTGTTAACTAAGCTGAGGTATTCTGTAGGAATTGCGATTTAGATGGGTGTTGATTACGTGGCGTTTGAGCTGACTACCTCCGTTGCTAGGGATGTGCCAGCATCCCAGCGGCAGCTTCAGCCTGATGTAGACTTCACACACAGTGCAGAAACTGAAATTGGGTTTGTAATTCCGTGTGGAGTTCTTGCCCTGAACGTAGAGCCTTCCCAAAATACTCAATGGGTATTTGGTGCTTTTTCACGCAGTGATTACTTAACTTTTGTGGATGTTTTGTTCTTTGGTAGCTGCCTGCCAGTGTCACCGATGTCTTAGTGTTGACATCCATTTTGATTGTCTTCTCAACTAAATAGAGGATTTACTCTTTTTGGTTGTTGTTGTTGTTGTTGCACAGTTCCTCCCTCTCCTCCCCTGAATTTGTGCCTGTGAGCTGGAGGGAGATAACTGAGGCAAATAATAGATTTCCTGGTGGTCCGTTCCGAGACGTTAGATTTAGGTGTGACAGCTCTGCTAAGCGTGCCCAAGCGTGTTTTCTTCTTTTCAACAAATGTCTGCCTGCTGCCTGCTTAGTTTCACTTTCAGAAATGCTGTCCGCATTTCGAAAGATCTTTTACTAGATACATGAACAAGGGTGGTGGGTTTTTTTTACCTAGTTCCACTAATGGGTCAAATAAGAAGCACAGTTAAAATGCTAGGAAACGGTTAAATCGGCTATCAAGTTTCAACAGAGTAGTAAAATGTGTTTTCCCCCTGTTAATCATTGTCAGGACTGCTTGCCAGAAGAGCAGGTACAACTTTCAGTGTCTCCTTTGTCAATTAAAATAGCTGGAAACCATTTCTTAATATGTTAGCTATAGGGGTGGGATAAACAGATTTCTTTATATTATTTACCAACTTAATATATTAATATTAAATAATACTTAATACTTATTATTCAGTTATAGTTTATATATTCTAAATATTTTCATTTTTACCCGTGATAAGAAAAGAATCCAAGAATTTCAGTAGGTAGTCCATCCTACATCTCTTCACATAAGATGAAGAATATGTAATTCTAAGATCGCTTGCTTATGGTGGAGGAATTGCATATAAAATTGGCAGTAGCCAGCCTGACAAGCTCGATTCGTGTGCGTGATCTTCTCCACAGTACTCAATTCACTTCAACTTTTCAGAATGTTATTGTATGTATGGCCTAAACTGAAGCCACCAGTAATTCCTGGTCGTATGGTGATGTCTTTATTTATTATGTAGACAACCAAACCCCTGATTTCTTAATTTATGAGGTTATACAATTAGACATAATTGGATTACATTTCATTATTTACTATTTCATTAAACGTACTGTAGTTATATTCCATTACATAGTGAGCTATGGAGAACCCTCACGACTACATTATCATCTTTCTTAGATGGCTGTGGCTAAAAGACGGCTAATTATACTTACCCAGATAATAAAAAAAGCGGATTTGTGTTCCTTGCTTGTCCGTAGTTCCTGTATAAATCCAGGGTAGTTCTGTGGGTTACAGCAGCACCTAATGAGGGACATACATGCAGTGTAGAAAATTCATAGCCTTGATGTTCGGCGCCTGAATTAAACAGCTATTCTGTGATTGTTTTTTCTTGGATGTAAACAGAGGAAATGCTTTAATGCAAGAAGAAACAAAATAGAAACAAGAATTCCACAGAAATTTAGGAAGTGACACGGTTTCCTACCCATGAGTAGTATCTCACTGACGGGTGTTTCTTGGTAGAGAAATCATACTTTTGTGGCAAGGGAGCAAATGTGCAATTGGAATTGTAGATAACTTTGTTATATATAACAACTGCAGCTATTAGAAAACTAATCATTTGGCTTTTTTGAGATCTGTAAGAAATAAAAATAAGAGTTCGGTTGTTTTTGTTGGAGTTCTCTTTGTCTTGTCAAACCTGCTGACACTTTTTAGGAACAGTAATTACCAGAAAATAAAAACTTAGATGTGTTTAAAATAAAAGAAAAAAAACCACCCAAAAGTCTAAAAAAGGAATTGACAAAAGCCCCTTTACATTAACAAAGGAATTACATGCATGAAATACTTATCTTAATAAATACTAGTTCTTATTTTGCAAAATTGGCAAAACTGCTTTTTGCCTCCTCCTCAGGCAAGCGGTATTTACGAATTGGAAGGGAAGCGCAGGGCCACTAGGTGTCATCGTGCACTGAGTATGTGGAACAAAATCACTTTGACAAAAACTTCTAACTCCCGTAGCCAACATTCAGCAGTGCCTTCTCCTCAACTTTTTTAGCTGGCTACGGGTCTGATTTGCAACGCTTGCCTAGAAATGCTGCCCTTTGTTGACTTCTGTGACCGTCCTGTCTGGTTCTCCAGCAGCCGCATTGATCGCCCCTCCTTCTGCATGTTCTTGAGAAGTTCTTCCCGATCCGTGCTTTTGTAGAGACTTAGCTGTCGGCTCGTGCTCAACGAGCGGCCAACAACGACAACTAAATTCTTAACTATGTTTTCACTCTGTGATTATAGACTTAGGCTGTGTATGTTCAATTTCACCTCTTTGTCTTCTGATATATGACCATGTAATTTACAAAATGTAATCTGTATTTTGAAACATTCAGTGCTACTGTGTCCCAAACATAAAGTGTTGATGATAGATATGGGGTTTTTTTGTTGGCTAATGACAGTATCAGTAAAATAAACAGTCCTTCTCATTGTCTGTTTAATCTTTCCTGATTTGTATTTTTTTTAAAAAATCAAAATATTGTTACTATTCAGCTTAATCATTTAAAGTTAATGCTGTACATAAAGGAAAATTAAATGAAGGAAGCCTAATACTTAAATAACGTTTTTCTTTTTCCAGCAAGGAAGTCTCAGTTGTATGAAATACAATTCCAGTTTATCCATCAGACACGATTTTATAGACTTCTGTTTTCTAAAGAGAACCCTCCAGGGACTTCAATCCTGATTGAGCTAACTTAAGACCGTTGGGTGCTACATGACCTAGAGGGCATGCTTTATTCTCCTTTTCTTTTTTTAGGTTGGGGAAATACATTTTGAATCTTTAGAGAAATGAAGCAGTGTTTAGACCTGAACGTTGGCTTCAGAAGAGACGCTGGGTTTTGTGCACATCACCACCATGTGCGCTCCTTGGACGACATGGCTATTCATTTTGATCTTTGTTTTCCCAAATATAGTCAGTTTTGCTTACTGCATTATTTTTTTCTTTTTTTTATGCTACTAGAATATGGTCACGTACTTGCATTCTGAAGATGTTTATATTTTTTATAGACTGCTAACTCTTTCCCCAGGAAAAAATAAAAGAAAAGAAAACATCACGCTTTTCTTTTCCAAGGGGGAAGTTGAACAAATCGCAATGATGAAACCGAAAGGCCAGACTGAACATGACGAAGGCATGCTTGAGTACTTAGAAGATTTAATAGGATCTGCACGACTGCAAGAGCCTATCCAAACTCTGTGTCGCAGAGTAGAGATGCTGAATGAACAGAGGGGAGAAAAGGTGAGTCTTTGAAAGTTTTGTTTGAATTACAAATCAAAAATACAAACTTGCAATGTTTCATTATTGGATTTTTTTAGAAAAACAGTTAACATAAAGACTTGGTTAAAATTTGGCACTCCTCTACAGGAGTAGAAGTACAGAGAGATTTTGAGTTATCTTTATTGCATCCGCTGTTTCTCTCGATTATAAAAGAAAGGGGCAGTCGACATCAAGGACCCTCCTTTAAACACTTAGCATGTTGGCTTTCTGTTCCCAAAGGTGGAGTTGGAACACAGGGTTTTACCTGCTCAACACTCTTGATCGTATCTGTGTGCATTAAATGCTTCACTGACTGAATAGATAAGCACATTCTCTGAATGCATCCAGATAGGGCTTTTAATCCGCCCTGTCCCTAGGAGCAGGGAAACGTTTCATATGCTATGAAAAGGGGAGAGGGAGAGGGAGGCAGAGCATTGGCGAGGTGATGCACACACGGCCGTATGAGGAAGCTTAAAAATACAGAAAATTAGTTGTGACTTGAGCTATGCAGATCTATTGCAGGACTTGCTTCCATAACACGTTTACGCATCAAATTCTAAAACTACTAAATAATATCACAGTTCTTTTTACTTGACTTGGTGTGTCCTTGGTAAGTCCTACAATGTTGCAGACTTTTTTTAAAGGCTGGGAAGGAAAAAGATATGGAGCCGCAGGAATTACCTTAAAAGGGGCTAGTCAAAAGGTTGAAATATGGAGAATAGTATATACAATCTATCTGTAGGTAACTCCTCTTTATTTCTCACCTATATTTTCCTTGATTTGCCTGAGCTGCTCCTAGCAGCTGTAGCATCACTTTTTAGGTTTAAATTACAGTTTGAATTGCCCTGAAAGGAAATGGTGATCTGTTATTTCAGAAAGCTTGTAGTGCTAAACTGCCTTGCAGAGTTAGTTGTTGAACAGCATCTCTCCAGAGGCCGTGTGTGCTGCAAAGAATCTGGGGATTTTCTCCTCATGGTTTGTTCTTCTGTAGTACCAGGAGTAAAGTCAGCTCTGACCCTCTATTTTGTCTAGTTAAATAGAGTTA
The DNA here is from genome assembly GCA_013399435.1 of Arenaria interpres. Taxonomy (NCBI): domain Eukaryota; kingdom Metazoa; phylum Chordata; class Aves; order Charadriiformes; family Scolopacidae; genus Arenaria; species Arenaria interpres. Next base: position 14,810 of record VXAK01025295.1, read on the forward strand.
AAATGGTGGAAAAAGAAAAGGATGCCTTGGAAGCAGACAAGAATAAAGCCATTGAATTTCTTCATTTGGAAAACAAAATGTTTAAAGAAAAGAATAATATCTGTCAATACTATATGTAAGTACTTCTCTAAAGTTTTGACTTGGCTTTAAATGTGGTAGTGGGGGTGTTAAACTCTGCTTTATATCTCTAATTAGAAATATTTTGCATTTCTTAATAGTTGTATCAGTCCTTCAAAATTTATTGAATAGCATGTGGCTAGTCATTTTTGTTTCAAATAATGGAGTGGAAAATTTTAAAATAGAGATTATTTTCACAAAACCTTTAAAAAAACCCCAAAACAACAAAAAAAAACCAAACCACCACCAATGGAAAAAAACAACCCCCAAACCTGCTTGCTAGCTTTTTCGAAAGTAAAGCAATCTGTCAAATTAATCACTTAAGCTTTATACTTAAATTGAGAAAATGGGACACTTAGACTATTTTCATCTGAAGTATCTAGATTGTTAGATATCCTTGCTCTTTTGGATTTAATTGGCAAGTTTACTCAATGAATATTAGGATTTAATATTTTACATAATCACTTTGTTACACGTAAGACTGGAAATACATACCTTTATGGAAAAAGTGGAGTTTGCAGTTTTGTTGGTCTTATTTTTTTTTTTTTTTCCCTAGCTATGACCTAAAGAAACGCATAAATGACATGGAAATGCAGAAAGAAAAAATTAATGAAGAAACAAAAGATGTTAATGAGAAGAGTAGCAAACTTGCAGATGAAATTAAAGAAAAGAATAAAGCTTTGAAAGAACTTGAAAAGTAAGTATTTTACGTGTAGATTAATAAGCTAAGATTACTGCGGTTTATATGTTCTGCAAATGTGGTGGTAGAGTTAGGATTTTCAGAAAAAGCTGTGGTAGTTGCATTCTCTGGGGGAAACATCTAAGAAAGCAGAAGCATACAATAGTTTCATGGGAAGATGCTCAAAGGGAGCACAGCTGGGAAGAACAGTACTTATTCCACCAAAAATTACATTATCTGATGAGCAGAGTCACTTATGGTATATCTAAACATTCCCTGGCATGGATTAAATGATCTTTTGCACAAAAATAAATTTAAATATATTCTCATTGGTTTGATTTGGTTCTCCAGCTTCTCTTGGAGAAATCTTGGTAATATTCATAATTACAATAAGATGATAGCTGATTTTTTAATGGATTTTAAAGTGCATACTTTTTTAATATTTACTGCACAAAAAATAATTGGGATATTATTTCAGGTTTTTAGATATACAACCATAATGCTTAGGTACATGGATATTAGGTATTTTTCTTCCATTTCCTCATGAATCTCTTAAACATAAATTGTGTTTCCCTAAAATTTATTTTTCTGGATGCTAATCGCCAATCCAACTGCAATATTAACCTTCTCATCCTCAGAGATCATAGTAAGTTACTTATGAGAGATGCGAGTTATAAATTCTATCAAAAAAAATATTCTGAAAATGTGTTTAATATTGCCCTGTTAATTGATCTTTCTTTTCCTGATGAAACATCACTTTTCCAGGGAAAATACTGTGACTATAGTAAGCATTGGATGTTGTTTTTCCCAAAAACTGAGTACCATTTGTTTAATTTCTGTATGCTTACTTATTGAGTAAAGCTCTACTGACATTATTTTTATAGAATATGGAATAGATTATTCTTTCTTTTTGCCCTTCAGGAAACTCAATAAAATTACAAAGTTCATAGAGGAAAATAAAGAAAAATTTACTGAGTTGGACTTGCAGGATGTGAAAGTAAGGGAAAATCTAAAACATGCCAAAAGCAAGGCTAAAAAACTGGAGAAGCAACTTCAAAAGGACAAAGAAAAGGTAGTGTGGACAACAGCTTGATTTGCTTAAATAAATGTAACGAGAACATCTTTGTGCAGCTGTGATAAAATAGCAAAGGACACCAATTGTACTTTGTGCCACAAAGAAGATGGAAAAAGATGTTTTAATTTCTTTTTAAACACATGTCATTTAAATCAGCTAGGGATTTTGTTTGCAAATCACTTACTGAAGTAATGCATTATTCTCCCTTAAACAATTGCTCGTTGCACATCTTACTAAGGGGGAGACTGCAGCCAGCAGTTACCAGGCTGTTTTCTGCCAAAAGGCAAAGTCAAAAGATTTCCTGTTGTTTCTCAGCTCTGCTGGGAGGTCTCATGGATCCAAAAGCATCTTTTTATCATGTTTGTTGAGATTACAGGAATATTGCATGGTACTACCTTACTTACCTACCACAGTTACTACCTTTTCAAAACTTTTTTTTTCCTGTTTCCCTAGTTAATTTAGTTAATTTAATGGATACATTTTACCAAGTTATTGGTAATTGGTTATTGCCAGCTGTTATAGATCTTAAATCACTTGCTGGATCAAGACAGACCTTTGGAAAGTAGGTATTTAAGAATTACACCTTACTGTGATTCAAAGACTTGAGTTCTTAGGTGCAAAGCTGTGTTCTTTTACTGCTGTGGTTTGCTTCTCTCTGGATGGGCTCTAGGACCGAACAAACCTTGCAAATAAAATCCTGGCCTCCTGCTAAAGCCACGGTGTGTCTTGACCTACAAAAACATGTGAGCTTCATTAGGGCTTATACTTCCTTTGAATTCCACATAGCATTTGAAAGGCAGGGCTTATAAATAAGGCAAAGCTGCTTTGTTTTGGTGTGGGAGAAAGTGAAAAGTCTTTTGCTTGTATAGGTAGAAGAATGGCAAAATGTACCTTCCAATAGCAAAAAAGCTATCAGCGAAGCAACATCTAAGAGAGAGCTTCTTGAAAAGACAAAAGAGAAAGAAGAAGAAAAACTCAAGCAAGTTATGGACAGCCTTAAGGAAGAAACACAAGGACTTCAGGAAGAAAAAGAGGTTTGAACTGTTTTGACTTTGGTACACTTATATAACACTTATATATAACAGTATTAACCGCTATATAGCTTTTACAGTTACGAATGAGATCATCAGGAGAGTTGTAAAATACTATTTTATATGACAAATACCCTGTTTCATGTCAGTGCAATGGAACCTAACTGGAAAATTAATTTTGAATTTATAATCAAAACTAAATCATTCTCATTAAGTTGTTTGCTTTTTATAGCAATCATATGTCATCAAGTATATCAAATATTAAATTAAATAATTCTAAACTTCCTTTATTGGAAAACACTAATTTTCTCCCATCAAAATGTTTAAGCCAATATGTTTCTTAAATAAGTAAACAGATATTGAAATGGTATATTCCAAGTATTTCTTACAGCTCTAACTGTCTTTGAATTAATAGACAACTACTACTACAAGTAACACTTGGTTATTGTTGATATTAGCTGTCCAGTCGCTAAGCACCTTGAGGCTGGAATTTTGTCCTGTAAATTTAGAGGGATTACATTCTGTACGTGAAAACATGGTTTCTCCATTTGATCTGTGATTTAGCACTGCTTTGAGAAAATGATACAAAGCTTGTATGAAAATATTCCATGATAATTCCCTGATGTTCTTTATGATTATGAAAAAAACGCCTTATTTCAATTCCATATAGAATATGTCAATAAATTAAGAAATACTTGTTCTTCTAGATCATATAACTGTTTCCTGCTGATAGGAGAGCTGGTAAAAGATGCCCCATATTCTCTCATTCTTTCATAGAGTGTGGTTGATGTAATAAATCCCCCAGTTGTCTGTTTTTAATTGTAACACTGTCCGTTTTTGCAGACCAAAGAGAAAGAGCTTATGGAGTTCAGTAAAACAGTGAATGAAGCACGTTCAAAGATGGATGTAGCCCAGTCAGAGCTTGATATCTATCTCAGCCGTTATAATACGGCTGTGTCTCAGTTAAACCAGGCAAAGGAGGCTCTGGTGACTACTTCAGAAACCCTTAAGGAAAGGAAAGCTGCTATCAAAGATATAGGTGTAAGATTACCCCAAGCTGAACAGGAATTAAAGGAGGTAAGACTTAACTTTCATATGTAATTTCTTTGAGTTACAACACAATGTTGCAACACACAGACCAAAGTTCCACTCTGTTTTAGCAATAATTGTGGTGAAAATAAAAGAAAAACTGCCTCAAATAAAATAGCACTTAAAAACTATATTCTAATACTCAGTTAATTGGGAACTGTTTGATTTCAAAGGTAGTTTAGGTTAAGCAAATATTAACATTAAGCATTGAAAATTAAATCCTCTACGTTCCTGCAAAGGAATCAGGTTAAATATCATAATGAGACATGTTAAAATAAATAAATAGTTATGTTTCTTTGAATTTCATTTCATGCTCCTCTTTCATTCACCAAAGAAAAAGAAATCCCACTCCCTTGTGGGGTATTGCCTGATTCATTAATTTGTAAGCTGTCATATTTGTATCAAAGCATACTAAATACTAGCTGAAGAGTATGCAAATACCAGCCTTTCTTCTGGTAAACGGTTGCTATTCTGTTTTTCTGTGTCTGGTTTCATTGCCTGCACAATCATGAATCTAAGACTCCCTGAATACAGTATTTTTTGTGAGACTAAGATAATGTCTCTCTTTTAACCATCAGAAAGAGAATGAGCTTGAGAAGCTGCGAAGAGAAGAATCAGGTGCTAAGAACCTTGTTCGAAATCTGCGTCAAAAAGTAGAAGAAGCCAAAAGTTCTTTAGCACAAAGTCGCAGTCGAGGAAAAGTGCTTGAGGCTCTGCTTCAGCAGAAGAAATCTGGAAACATCCCTGGCCTATATGGGAGACTGGTAAGTTTTAAAGGCCGTTATGCTTTTAGTCTTAAGCTTTATAGGAACAGAACGGTGTTTCTGTAATTGAGTGAAAGGCAGAATTCCTCATTTCTGGTTCTATTCATTTTGGGCAGCAGAGTTGCAAATCCTGTAGAGTTGCTATAAATTTTAAAAAGAAGATTGTTGAAGTTCCTCTACTCAGTACTAAGGAAAGGCAATGACTGTAAGAACTGCCATGAAACTTAAAAAAACATCTTGTAACTTGATGTGGAACCAAACACTTTTCTTTTTTTTTTGTTTTTCTTCAAAACTTATAAAATTTGGTGATCTCTTTGCTGTTTGTTTCCTCGTTTTACTTGCATACATGTCAAATCAAAAAGAGCAGTATTATTTCAGAAGACCAAGGAAAGCGATGTCATAGCAAAATGTTGAGTGTTATCAGGCCTTTCCAAGCGGTGTTGATTTGAAGTTCTGAATATCTTCAGCTGAAGTAGTTTGTCATTCCTTTTTTTCCTAGCACTGAACAATACCTGCATATCAGTAATATGTACAAGGGCTGGTTTTGTATTCTCTTTTTTCCCCACCTACTCGTCCAAGGAGAAGTACCTCTGCTTCAGAAGACTTGGTTTATTTAGTGTACATATATTTAAAAAGTGTGTGTATAGCTTTATTAAAAAAGGATGAAGCTCAAACAGCAGCAGAGCACTGTCTGGTACAGCTGGCATGTAGTTTGTCTCATGCTCTGTTATCACTTGCCACAGAGAGGAGCGTGAGGTTAATCTGTTCTTGGATGCTGCGCAGTTGGCTGTGCCTGGTGTTTTTATCTGCAGATGCACAAGAATTTTTCAGAGATGATGAATACCCCTGTACCCGTTTTTCAGATCAGTGCAGGACGGCACGCAGGAGCGTGTGACTTGCTGGGTCCCACCCAGCTGACCAGTGGTAGAACCACACACAGAACGCATTCAATGATTTTATTAGGCCAGACTGTCTCACCAAATTAATGCTGGCGTATATAATTTGACATTTGCCTTCAGAAAATAAATCAATGCTACCACATTGCTCTACCAGAAGCACCACTTTTGAAGGTCTAAGTATATGAATTTCTACTTTGGAAACAAGTATATTAGGAATATGTGGAGCAGTGTGCAGGAGAAGACAGGTATGGTATTATTTTAGAAATTCTAATTAAGGTTTAAGTTCTTTTACAGAAAACTATAGAATTTGTTTTCATCTCGTTTCACTTTGCGTAAAGCTTTTATAATTTATTTCTTAATACCAAGAAAACGTTGATGCCAAGCTAATGGGCGTACTTGTGCCTCCTCCCTCCTTCATTACCAGGGCGACTTGGGAGCTATCGATGAAAAGTACGATGTTGCCATTTCGTCCTGCTGTGGTGCCTTAGACAACATTGTTGTGGATACAATTGATACTGCCCAGGAGTGTGTGAATTTCCTGAAGGAGAGAGGAATTGGAGTTGCCACGTTTATAGCCCTCGACAAAGTAAGTACTGGCATTTAGGCTTGTATCAACCAACTTTTTGGTTGATTTACCCTCAAGTGCACAGTATTAATACTGTATATGTATAATGTATTGGTAGGCTCATGTATACATATGTATTATATGAATATAGTATGCTGTATATGTATTAATACAGGTAAAGCTAAAATATAAAACATTTTAATAGGCTCTTGGTACCTTAGAATATTCTCCTAGTAAATGATAACGTTTACTCACAGAGAATTACAAGGCTTTTGAGATACTTACTTACATTTGTACAACAAATGTTTGGCTTGTCTTTTATATTTAGATTTTTTTTAACAAATTAGCTAATTTAATAATCCAAGTAATCTAGTAACTATAAACTATGAAAAACTATGAAAGAGAACAATGAGTTTTTAATTACACTGGAAGCAAGGAGAAATCCCCAAGGGAAGAAGCTTTGCTGTTAATTGCAGTACAATTGCATTTGCTTTAAAGCCTTAGCGTACCTTGGAATAATGAGATGACCTCATTATTTATCCTAAGGAATCTCTCATTCATTTATTTACTTTTTTGATGTAGATGGCTGTATGGGAAAAGAAAATGCAAAAAATCCCAACTCCTCAGAATACTCCTCGGTTGTTTGATCTGGTGAAAGTAGAGGACGAGAAGGTTCGCCTGGCTTTTTACTTCGCCTTACGTGACACTCTGGTCACTAGTAACTTGGAAGAAGCTACCAAAGTAGCATTCCAAAAAGATGAAAGATGGAGGGTGGTAACGCTGCAAGGACAAATCATTGAACAGTCAGGTATTTAAGTGCAAAGTTGCAATTACCTTTTAAGCACTTTTGTAGATGATAAACTAAGCACAATAAGCTCACTAACTTCATTTCATCTCTTTTACTTTAGGAACAATGACTGGTGGCGGGGGTAAAATAATGAAGGGCAGGATGGGTTCCTCGGTTGTAACGGATGTTTCGGAAGAAGAGGTTAGTACATAATCAGCAAATGGGCTGAGATCTGAAATGTATCCTTATTCCTTCTGCTCTTGAAGGTGAATTGCAAGACGTGGTCTCTTGACCAGTAACTACTTGCAAAAGCTTGTCTTCCGAGCACCAAGTTACCACAGAAACCAACGAGCATCAAATCTTAATTATCACAAAAATTGCTTGAGCTTCTGCTTGTGCGTTCTTTGGTTTCTGCCTTCACTACTCTGGCTTAAGCCTTTCAAGCTTGATCTAGTTTTATTTCCTTATACAGTTCTCCATTTTGAGCTATTTTGACAGGGATTCTTCAGCTTACTTTTTCTTATGCTTGCTCCTCCTGTTTTTCACTATTACAATTGATCTTCTCTGCCGTCGGCCTCCATATTCTGTCCTGCTACAGCAAATTTTTGAGTTTTTAGTCTGCTTTCTTTTATTTTTAAAGATCATAGACTGCTGAGCACATGAATGAGATCTTGCTTTGTTTTTGTAGCGGCGACACGAAGCAGATGATCATATCTCATTTTTGCATAGGTCAATAAAATGGAATCTCAACTGCAGAAAGACTCTAAAAGAGCAGTACAGTGTGAAGAGGAGAAATTACAACTTGAAGAAGCCATAAGAAAACTGCACCAAGATATACAGGAAATGAAAAATACTTTAGAAAAGTATACAGCAAGTATCCAGGTGAGTAAATTTATTGTTGAGGCAATATCTGGCTTCTCCTTGAACGTGCAGGGGCGTAACTTCTCAGCCTCAGCTTAACACAGTCCTTGTTACTATCAAGGCTCTTTTTAAAGTACAGGATTCTAACACGGTTGTGTTTTCTGTAGAATTTATCTGAACAAGAAATTCATCTGAAAACCCAAATTAAGGAACTTGAAGCAAACGTAATTGCTGCTGCTCCGGACAAAAACAAACAGAAGGAATTGGAAGAAGTCCTTAATAGTTATAAAAAAGGTATGTTTTGTGGAGAGAAGTGTATAGATAAAAATTGTACTCATGTTCTTTTACTAATACAGGAATGAATGGTTATGGCTTTGTTCTTTCAGATTAACATATCTTGGTTTGGGACCTCTTTTCATTTAAGGTGGGGATAAAAGGTGCTTCTAGAGATTAGAGAGTGAAAACCCTTTTTTTGCAATTGCTCAGGTTCATATTTCAGTCAAGCTAAAGTAAACATTAATTTTAGGGGGGTTTTTTTGTTTATTTGGTTGGATTTTTATGGCTGTATTACATACAGATTCGTAGGGAAACTTTAGTTTAATTAGGGGTAAGAATTGTTCACGTGAGAGTAATGATATTAAGGTCAAATAAAGGCTTTTGCCGTGCTCTAATTGAACTATCACACTGAACTAAACCCAATATCCTGCATTCTGGGCACACAGTATGCCCAGTTCTTTTTGCCAAAGATGTTTACTCTGAGAACTTGAATAACAGTTTCTCTGAAGAAATTGGCAACTTAGTAAACCTTGACTGTTGCTTTGTATTTCTTGTTCAGGGAATAAACTGAGCACAGTAAAACATCATTCCCTTGCCCCGCACCCACACCGCAACACGCTTTCATAGCATTTTGGGAAAGAGAACACATAATGCTCTGGATTCCCTCTGTGCCTCTTCGGAACAGTAGAGCATCAAGAGAGCATGAATGCTTTACTTTCTCAATCACACTAAGATTTGATGTTATAAATATCTTCTCTAACATTTCTACCACATAATGGAGAGGCACAAACCTATGCTCTCTGGAGAGGTGACTGTCCTCCACCTTTCAAGTCTCTGCTTTACTCTTTCTGTCCCCAGAAGGAAATTCTAATTCTGTAGCAAGCTTAGTGTGGGATTTTTTTTTTTTTGTTTTGCCCTCAGAAAACTAAGGTGCTAGGTTGTTTAATTTTTGAAAGCTCTTCAACTTCTTAGATGGTTTTGTTGAGCTTTAAGTATAAGCTAAACAAGGAAAGGAATCTACCTTGAAGGCAGAGTGGGCTGTTTTATTACCCAGCATTGGTAGTAACTACACAGTAACAGCAGCTACTGAGCAACAGTTGGTGGCCAGTTCTTAAAATTTAACCCCTTTGAGCATCTTCCCATTAAATAAACACAAAGAATGAGCTGGGAACAGCCTCTTACGTACTAAGTACTCTATATGCATGAAGTAATCTAATTAAAAATTTTGGTGGTTTATACCAAAAACGCTCTGGTAGTATAATACTGTCAGAAAGATGTGGACGGTATTTCTCTTTTTGCTACAGTAAAAAACCAGCATTTTTCACAGTATAAAGAACAGTTGTCAATATAGCAATACAGCAGAGCTTTTTATCACTTTAATCTCGATGCATTGCAGCAGTCCAGCGCTCCTAGGGACAGCGGAATGACCTTAACTCAATGTTGTTTATTGACAGATTATGATTGCATTGCTGAGAAAGCCGGTAAAATAGAAAATGAAGTTAAACGATTACATAACCTTATAATTGAGATCAATAACCAGAAACTTAAGACTCAGCAAGACAAACTTGATAAGATCAACAAAGAAATAGATGCATGTACTTCAGCTATTACTAAAGCCCAAGTGGCGCTCAAGTCTGCGGACAGGTATAGTAGAGCTGAACGGTAACGCTTCAGGCTGTGGTTGCATGTTGCTGCGGGGACAGCTGGGCCTGCCCGTGGGGAATCTGTCAAGCCAGAGGAGATGGTTCTCACCTCTTCATGGCTAGAGGAAAACTGGAGGGAGAAGGTCATAACCTCTTTCTCTAAACTGATTTACCTCAACCTGAGACTGGTTCTTTTTTAAGAAGCATAATCTTTGTCAATTAGCATGCTTTACAGGCAAAGGATCAGAGACCTAGAAAGCTTAGTGAATCCTGACCGAGGAGAGACACGTCAGCCTTCAAACAGCTGTGTCTGTTGGCATTGGTGTCTGCAGGACGCTTGCGTGTTTTAAGCAGTCTCCATAGATTACAAATCCCATGATCTTAAAATCTTAACTTCCAGTTGCATGTCTAATACTGAATGTTGCTTGTGTCAAGGAGGTAAAGGGAAATACAATTTTTTAGGCAAAAAACCCATAATGGGCAGTTTAAAAATCATATTTAATCAGTATTTTTCTGCTAATATTTGCCTATCACTAAAATGCAATATTTCAGGATAAAGATTCAAAATAGCACTTACTTGCCATGCAGTGGAGCAGTTCATATCTGAAGTGACTAATTTTATTACGGGGCATGTCAGGAAATATAAAAAAAAATGAAAAAATCACATTTTGTTGACAACAATACATAATGAATACTTACATGTATGTCAAAACTGTCTCTGAAAGAAAAAATTAAGTCATTTAATGAGGCCCATTTGCGGTTTTAGGAAGACAACTTTGTTTCACTTGGATGTCCCAGGAGTGTAAGAATTCATGCATAAATTCAATAAATATCAAAATAAAAATCACATCCTATTTGGTTGTCAATAGCTGTTCAACAATCTTTAAAGTAGGATTATGTTTCTAGATTATCTTGTCGTATTTGCACTCACGTGAGGTGTACAAACATCTCGGTACCCATGCAGAAACCTGAAAAAATCTGAAGAGTCTGTTCTTCGCACGGAGAAGGAAATTGAAAATAATGAGAAAGAAATTAAAGACTTAACGGAAGAGCTGACTAAGCTGGAAGACAAAGCTACCGAGGTTATGAATGACTGCAAACAAGCTGAAGTAAGTGTCCTGTTAATTTAGTGTAGCTCTTTGTAGAGGAGGCAGCCTGTGAAATAAATTTTAGATATGAGTTGTTGTGTCAGAGTTGTTCTAATGGCTGATGTCTGTTACTTTAGACGAGGATTGTCATGTCTGAGGCTTAAATGGCAAGGCAGCTTCCTGCCTGGAAGGTCTAAAGATGTTCAATGACGATGACAAAGACGATGCTCATCCAAAGTATCTTTCTCAGTTACTTTACTACTCATCCTCCAAAAATTCACACGGGGATAAAATGGCAAAGAATGTTCTTTTCTGTATCCCACGTATATTATGTGCATTCATACAGAAGTAATAGTTTTGTTTAATCATTAATCAAAGTTGACCTTTAAATATAGGTGATGGGGGAAAATAATTAGGCTAAACCAGTCCTAGTGAGCAGTCTGGTCTTCGGGTAAAATCAGGATGATGATTCTTATTATATCCCAGTTACATCCTTCAGTTCTATTCTTCTGCAATTGTTGTTGTAGAGCTGCAGACTGACATTCCTTAGTGGTCAGGGAATGGGAATGGTGTATTTTTTTATACTTACCTGGAAATATATCTTGACCCAATTTCCTGAAGCTAAGAAAAAACTTAAACCAAGTTTCCCCAAAGAAATTATCGGTTTTAAAACTTGCTTAAAAATAGATTCTTTTCCAGTTATGTGGGACTTCAGTTTCCCGTCTAGATTTATGTACAAGTGAGAGTGAAAACAACCACAACGGCTGAAATTCTTCCAAATAAAGCTGTTTCTTTGAGACAGTCTTTCTGTAAAACTGCCTTTTCACTAAAAACATCCGAGTCTAGGACTTGTTTAATCCAGATCTGGAATGAAAATATAAACTGCAGCATATTTTCAGTCATAGCAGAATTCAGGGACCCGGTTAATCTAAATACAAGAACATGTATTTGTTTATATCAGTATGTAGGATTGTGGAGAGTAAACTTCGTGAATAATATACTGAAAACAAATCTATAACCCAAGAAAGTGGTAACAGTTTTGTAGGCAACTGATTAATGCATTTTTTTGATCATTTCTGTTTAGGAAGCGTTGCCAGCAGTTCAGGAGGAGCGTCGCAGTTTACTCCAGGATATTAAAACTATTCAAGATGATGAACATGCGCTTCAAAAGGAAGCTCTTAATATTAAGCTGAAAATGGAACAAATTGATAGACATATTTCTGAACACCAGTCAAAGGTTAAATACTGGCAAAAAGAGGTAGGGAAAGTGTTTAGTTCCTAAAATTTGAACTGTAAGATCTCAAAAGATTAATATGTTAACGTGGTTAGAAAACAGATAGTTTGGGAGAAAATCACTATTCGGCTCATAGTTTATCGGTGTTTATGCTATAAAAACCAACTCTAAAAAAGATGACCTTCCAGCCTTTTACCTTCTGGTTGTCGTACAAGGTTATGGATGAGTTATGTATTAAATGGTTTAGCTTTTAGCTTTTCAAGGGGTTTTTTACTTATGAAAGAATGCGAAGAGCACATTTCTTCTAGAACTCGCAGTCCATTTGGTACATCAAATTGCCTTTCCCCAGTTAAGGATAATTGAGCCAATTGGAATTCTGTGGGGCCAGGAAGAAACTCTGCTCCTCAGATTGCTGCTTGAACCAGCTCAGCGAATAAAATAGAGCCAGTGGGATCAAGGAATTGCTAACTCCAGGTGTTACAACACCCAGCTCCTCAGAGGGAGCGGGGCTGCTGGCAGCTTTCATGCGAGCGAGCAGACAGACAGACAGCTGCACACGGACCTGAGTTCTCCCCGTCGCGTCCGTTCTACCTGCTCCAGTTCTGTTGAACAAGCCAGTTCTAAGCATTGTCTGACATTTGGAGTGTTGATTTCCAAAGTGTCTCTGATCATCGTCTAGGAAGGGCTTTTAATTCTTCTGGAACCAATTCTGCACAGAATCCTGACTTTTTTGGCCCGTATGTTTGCCGAGTCCAGAGTCAACAAGAGGCAATGCTGGGGGTTGCTCTTCCTTTGGTTTTCCTGCTCTATGGAAGCAGCAAAAAATCAGGTGGTGCCTAGGGAAGCGTGTTCAGAGAAAAGGCCAACTGGGTGCCTGGAGCTCATAAATTTACATGATCTTTTTATTATATCCTTTCTACCAGCAGGTGATCTTGCAGTGTGTAGGGCCCTTTACACTTTGTTAATTTGAGGATAACAGGGGCCGCTACCCGTTTAAGTGTTTTGATCTTAAACACACAAAGTATTAAGCGTGTAGTTGTTAAAGTTCTGTGGCATCAGGTAGAGGTGACGACTCCTCAATACCTGCTACTGTTACAGAGAAATCTCCTCTGTAAGAATTATGTATATAATTTTCAGGAACAGAATAATAGGATAAAAGGATATTTGTTGTCTTTTTAGCATCTTGTTTTTAAAGGGAGTTATGTGAAGAATCTTTTAATGTTTTGAGACTGGAAGGTTCAATGTGTATTAACACAGAAAATGGTTATTTTGGAAACATGTCCATGTGATAACTAATGTGATCTTTGAAGATTTCTAGGTGGGTTTTTTTTTCTGGTTTTCAATTTTAGATATCAAAATTAAGACTGCACCCCATAGAAGACAAAGCACCTGAAGAACTTCCAGTACTAAGTCAAGAAGAGCTTGAGGCTATCAAGGATCCAGATATTATCACGAATCAAATAGCTCTCCTGGAAACCCAGTGTCAAGAAATGAAACCCAACCTTGGTGCTATCGCAGAATATAAGAAGAAGGTAAGATTAATTACTGTCGTGTAGAAGTAGGATTCATCTTATTGATACTGCGCTGCCTGTCAGTGCAGCAGTAGGGCACACCCCTCATCTACGGGAAGCGCTGTCTGTGCGGCTTCACCATTTTCCGGCTCGTGAATCTGTACAGAATCCATATAATAACCTTCAATTCATGAATAACCTTCCATTGTGCGTTTTAATTCAGGTGATTGCTCCATTGGATCCTGCCCTGGAAATGCAAAAATGCGCTCTTTACCTAGGTGACAAAAGAAAATCCCTCCTAACAGGGAAAGGTGGTCCCATTCTTCTTTCTTTGGGAAACCGAGGTGGAACCCTGGGATTTTCCTTTTCTTCTCTGCAAGCTGTGCTGTTGCTGCCATCCCGAGTAGCTGTCAGCTCGTACTCAGCCCAGTGTGGAAAGTGTATCTAGGAGCTTAGGTACAGCTTCTGTGTTTGATGTCATAGACGGCAGGTGAAGACAACTTTCTCCTGTGAAAGTTTGTTTATTTACAGTCAACTAGTCCTGACAGTCTAGACAGATACACAATAGTAGGATTTTTTTTTTTCTTCTCACAATACTCACTTCAGTAATATGTGACAGATTAAATATTTTTAAAATTTTATTTATTTTTTTAACATGGGTTTTCCAGTATAGAAAGATCAGCAGCATAGAGAGATGAGGAAAAAAAAGAGATGACTTGGGTTTGTTCTTTTGTTTCAAGCCTGTTGGGCCATTCTTGGGAAAAATGGTAGGAAAAACGGTTTAAAATCTAAATTGTTTAATTAATTAATCTAAATTAAGATTGTTTAACTGTACTTTTGGGTTTTTCTGCAGGAGGAGCTATACTTGAAACGTGTGGCTGAACTGGATGACATTACCAATGAGAGAGACAACTTCAGACAAGCTTTTGAAGATCTTAGGAAACAAAGGCTAAATGAATTTATGGCAGGATTTAATGTGATAACAAATAAACTGAAGGAGAACTACCAGATGCTTACTTTGGGAGGGGATGCTGAACTAGAACTTGTGGACAGTTTGGATCCCTTCTCTGAGGGAATCGTGTTTAGGTTTGTCAAAGTATTTGGTCTTATTGCTGTAATTCTTAATTGTTGTATTCCTTTTTTTTCAATCTGCTTTTAAAGTAAATTTTCATTGATCACCGGCTCATTGAGACAGTCCTCCCTCCTGGCAGGTATTGGCAAGATACTGACAGAAGCCACAACTTTTTTAGCTGTCGGGTAACAAAGGGATTAGTTTCTCCTGGAGAAATAAGTAACTAACAGCAATTAGAGAGCTTTGACTTTGTTGAAGCAATTTCCCAGGGTTTCTTAATTCCCAAATCATTTCATTCTGCCTAGGGAATGGTGTCGGTCACATCAGTAACTGGAGATTATTCTGTCATAAAGGGTCCTAAGAGTATATTCGTCACTTAAGAGTAGAACAGCATTTTTGAAAGATAATTTAAATAGCAGTTCTTAAGGGCTGTAGTTCGTTACAGTAGTTTGAGTTCAGGCAGACATCAGCTGACGGCGGAGCTGTGTGTGCACCCGGGGGCTCGGATACTCCTTGGTAAATACAAATAATCCAGTTTATTCCCTCTCAGCTGTGGTGGACTAAGAGTATCAAGTGGCTCATCCATGGCTTTAGTTGAGCTGCTTTGTGTCTTCCAAGAATTCCTTCCTGCCTTGTGACTTGCTTTTCACCACGACGTATTTATTTTCATCAGGAACAGAAATGAGTTACAAACTAATTTCTTTCAGTGTTCGGCCTCCGAAGAAAAGCTGGAAGAAGATATTTAACTTATCGGGAGGAGAGAAGACTCTTAGTTCACTGGCTCTAGTTTTTGCTCTTCATCATTACAAGCCAACGCCACTTTATTTTATGGATGAGATTGATGCAGCACTTGACTTCAAAAATGTATCTATTGTAGCGTTTTACATATATGTAAGTATTTAATGGTAACTACTATAATATAATTTTTCTAAGATACTTTCTTCTCTGCCAGAAAAGACAAAGTGGTAACATGATTATGGCCAGATTTAAAAATCTGGAATGATAGAGTATTTTTAAATAATTAAGTGGAAACTGTGCTGAGCAGATTTCCAGAAAGATGCTTAGAATGTTGCTTTCTGCATATTTTTTCTCTAAGCTGCTAAGTTTTGTGCTTTCCTGAAATGAGGCAACTAATAGAGGACTTACAAGTTTTTTTCCCCTCCAAATCCTGTTTCTAAAGCTGTTGAAAGAGTGTTAGAATTTACCGGAAGTGCCACATTTCTATGTGTCCTTGCTGCTTCTGCTTCCTCTTTACAATATAGATACTTTCCCCAAAATAATAACTATCGTCAGCTGAGAATACAGTAACTCCTTTAGCTCTTAGTAATGTGCTGATGTATCCGAGCTCATGGTTTCATTCTCAGGGGCAGCCAAGGTCCCTTGGTTTTATACTTCCATTTCATTAACGTGAGCTGTTCCCCACAGGCTTCTTTGATCTGTGTCTTTATTTGTGGGTTTTTTTCTTTCATGCCTTTAAAAATTCTGTTCTCGCCATTTTTCATTCGAGCAAACATTTACATTGCTACAGTTCCAGTTGCTAATTTAAAGTTGGAATTTTAAGAATTATCTAAAGTATACCCACTGGTCTTGGGAACACCCTAGAAGTGCCAAAGATTCTGATTAACTACTTTAAATGAGGGATATACTTAGAAGGCACCTGCCTGCAACTGTAGTTTTAAACTTCGCTTCCACAATGCCTGTATTTTCACAGAGGTGGGTCCATCACCCAGGTGAGAGTTGGTAGAGCAAAGAGTTTAATTTCAACTGCAGACTAACACTTACATTTGAAACTTAGTACAGTTTGGCTCTTCAGTGCAAATTATAGCTTAGTATATAGCTGTAGCTCATACGTTGTATATAACTTCTGAATTAGTACTATCCAGGGAGAAAAGGATCCGGAAAAATTAGTACCATCCTAGGAGAAAAGGTCCTGGCTCCCCACAGCAAGAACAGAGCCAGACTGTGCAGACTTTGCTCCTCTGGTGGGATTACACTGATGCTGCTGGGTTCTTAAGGATAAGGGTTGTTTTATTTTTAAAGCACCACTAAATTTAGATATTTTCTTCATCAAATCATAGAACAGTTGAGTGGGAAGGGACCTTTAAAACCCATCTAATCCAACCTCCTGCCTTGAGCAGGGACATCTTCCACTAGACCAGGTTGCTCACAGCCCCATCCAACCTGACCTTGAACGTTTCCAGGGGTGGGGCATCCACCACCTCACTGGGCAACCTGGGCCAGTGTCTCCCCACCCTCGTGTTTAATCGAATTCGCTTAAGTAAAAGATAAAAAAAGGAAACTCATGCGGAAGTGTACAGCAGTGCTTTGTGCTGATGGTGCGTTGTGCACACACCCGTTGTGGACAGCAGGAGCTCTAAGGCCTCATCACCTGCAGATTTGTTGAAGGACAAAACTGTCTCTAGTTACGTGTTCCTTAGTTCCTAATACCTGCACACAGAGATCATAGAAGAACGGCTTTTTGAAATACTGTGGGCTAACACAAATCACTTCTGTTCCAGGAGCAAACAAAAAATGCACAATTTATCATCATCTCCTTGCGAAACAACATGTTTGAGATCGCAGACAGGCTCATTGGAATTTATAAGACTCACAACACCACAAAAAGTGTGGCAACAAACCCCAAAGTTATTGCATCCAAAGGACTGGCTGAATTCAGCACTCTTGGGTGTGGTATAGCTCAAAAATAGAGTGGAATGAACTTCCATCCTCGTTGCTGCTGTTTACTTTTGTGTAATACACTTTTTTATGTGAGATTTTTTTTCTTGGAGTATTTTGCTTATTTGAGCTTGTTAATAAAACAATACATTCTGTTTTTTTAATTATATATTCTACATAGCTTTTTTTAAAAAACTTCGTTCATATAATTAAAAGCTATTTCTCCAATGATGTACCTAGCTCCATTTTGATATTCCATGGGTAAGTTTGATGTCACTGTTTGTGTTCTGTATTTGGTTTTAAATGCCTGGTTTTTACTGTCTGTATTAAAGTAAGCAAATTGCTTTTAAATGTTACCAGAGTGTACTGTAGTATTTTATTACACGAATTCTAGAAAGTAAAATCAGTATGCTTAATAATTTACACGTACATAATAAGGATGTTGTCTGTACTGCTGCACGGTCTGGGAATCAGCCGTTTGTAGCCATTTTGTAATGAATTGGTTCTGTTTCAAAAGCTGCTCTTTAGTTATTTTCCTCTCCCCTCCCACAGGGACAACTCCTCCCTCCCTCCCAGGCCGTGGCCCTTGTGTGCTCTGGGTTTTTTAACACAGTCGTTACCATCTGCTGGCTTCTGCCCTCCTGACAGACAGGGTTAGGTACCACTCTACCCTCTTACAGACAGGTCTCTGCTTTGAATCTGAGGGGTTTTTTGTATCTTAAGAACTGAAACTGTGTGTTTTGTTCCAAAAATCAGGGCAGTACCTGGCACACTTGCACTGGTGCTGCTGCTCAGGAAGAAGGCTGGGGGTAGAAGAGCTGGGAGCAGCCCTGGGCTGCAGCTCGTTCTGCTGCTGGGCCTGGTTCCCATTGCCATCTCCAGCTGTTTCCACACAGAAATACACAGAACCTGAGTTAGTTTATCCTGCTTTTGTTGCCATAGTCCCAGCGCAGCTAAACCCAGCGTGATGGACCCAAACCCTCACCCTCCCCTGAAGTCATCAGCGTTGAAGGGGATGGGGGAGACTGTAATAATTTGCTATAAGGTGTGTAATGCAGAAAGGGAAGGCGCAGAGGGCAGGTGACGGGAAGCACAAGAAATTCTGAGCTCGCGCTAAGGCGGGGTCTGTAAATTTTTGCTGAAGTGCAAGAGGAGGTGCAGGGCAGGATAACCCCTCAGTGAAAGAGCTGGGGAAGGTGAGGGGGGGAACAATGCATTATTTTCACCTGCAAGAGACATTCCTGAAGAGGCATACACTGGTTTGTGCTCTCAGAGGCCACCGTGGTACCTCAGCACTTGCTCTGTTCCCTGCAGGCTGCTTGGACACCTGGAAACTGCAGTCTCTTCCCCCACTGGGTCTCAACACAATTTTTTTCAACAAGGCTTGTCCTCTAAAAAATAAAAAGCATGCAGTAAGGGTTAAATTTCTAGAATGTGGTTTCAAAAGATGGGAAAAAACCCACCCTAGGATTGTACAAACCCCTTTCACACCTCAAGCAAAAGGCAGTAAAAAGTATTTTCTTGAAACAAGTTTCCATAAGTTAATGAACCTCGGCACACAGGACTTGTATCCAGCGCAGAGGACAGCAAAGAGCGGGGCTGAAGCAGCTCGTCTCAGCTGTATGACCCCACGGAGCTTGGAGGAGATAAACAAGATGCTCCTTACACACTTCCCAGGAGGTGCCTACGCCGCACTCCAGCAGTTCCTGTGCCAGCTCAGACACTGGTACCCACCAACTTCTGACACAAAAATTGGTAAAACAGGCCTGTCACGAGCAACGTGAAAGGCCATGAAATCTACATTGACCCACCTGGGGACATCCGTTAGAGAAAATCTTCCCAAAGTCCATGCTGCAAAAAAAAAAGGGGCACTTGGTAGAAAATGAAGGAGCAAGAGAGAGAGCACCGCTGGACAGGCACAGTCCTGCTCGTCTCCTCTCAGCCCCGAGTGACAGCGCTGTGCAGGAGCACAGGAAGGTTCTGTGCTGTAAGGAAATCGAGGCATTAGCCAATCCTACTGTAAGAATATATTTTATTTGTATGCAAATTTATTAAAACATAGTGCATTATAAGTACAAGTACTAAATGTTTCAGTCAGTGGTAAAGGCATTTTATAAATTCCTATAGTCTTGAAAAATAAAGTTGCATTACAAACTCTCTAAGTTTTTAAAAGTAGGTAAAATAAAAGGTCAAGAAAGCAGCCTCACGTAGGAGCGGACAGGTTTTGAGAGACTGATGTGCCAAGTGACAGCCTTCTACCAGGGCTTAAGACAAAAACAAATTCCTCATTTTATTGAGAAATTAATATGACGGCATTTGTCAATCCCAGGATACACTCAAACTCCATTTCAAACCCTGACCTGTGGGCTTCATGGGATTTGCCTTTCTAACTCCAGAACATTACAGAAAATGTACGTACAAACTCTAGAAACTGATGCTCACAGAGAGGCAAAGGCCCAGCGGCTCCTGCCTCAGCCAACCCCAGAGGGGCAAATCCACCGAGCTGCACAGTAGCCGCGTGGCTGGACCCGGGGTTTCATCAGTACAGCAACAGCAGGGTGGCAATACTGTTATTGGGATCTTTATTTGGGCTTCAGGAATGTATCGGCATCGCATCTGAGGACTGACCTTGCCCACAGCTCCCGCTGAAGTCTGGCAGCAACCGGTATTTTGCAGGAGCCCGCTAGTGCCTCCTGGTAGTCAGGGGCAAGTTTTGGTTTGCACAAAGCTTTTAAAATACCTAGTAGTTAAAGGTTAGCCTCAGAAATCAATCACTATTTAAAAATATACAACAGCCAAGGAATGCTGCTCTGCTGGAATACACTACTATTTTTATCAAGTCAAATACAGTTAGACGTGGCGAATGCTCATTTTTGGGTTTTTAGTGAGTTGTAAGCTCACCTGTGCTCTGCTGTTGGAACTGCAGCTCCCCAAGGCTGTCCTGGTACTTGCTGTAATCAGCCCGCTCCTAACTGAAGGCCAACAGTGGCTCTCGCTGGGGATTCCACTCCCGAGCACAGTTTAGACTGGAGCATCTCCTCAGAAGTAGCAAACAGAGTCAGCGACCATCTGAGCGCAGAATAAAACGCTATTGCATTTCTCTTATGTCAAGATCTCTGTTATTTGTGCTGAAAAGCTGAATATAAGTTTATATTCGTTGTCAAGTCATTTTAAGAGCTCTCGAGGACATTTGAAATCTTTGTACCACTGACTGCAGTGGGAGGTTTGCTGCTTACTACAGTATATATCTATTTTCACTACATATTAAATGATTCAACAAAAAATCAGGGCTCGTGTTAGTAAGCAGACTGAACACACACCTGATATGTGTTTTTAGCTGGCAGTAAAAACCTGTGTGCAGCGTTTCACCAGAACTCCCACAAATACTGCTCTGTAAAGCGGAGAGAACCATTTGAAAGACACAAAGTTACTAAATGCAGGTTAAAAACAAACAAACAGATGAAATCATGTCACCCACCAGTAACCAGGAACAAACCGAATGAAACCAAACGAACATACGCTTTAAAGCCCAGAGGTGCATCAGTTAAAATACATTCAGAGAGAGGTCAGTAAAACACAAAATAGGAGTTTTATGCACACCAGAGCTAGTGCCTGGCTCGTCCAGGACTAGCCCGTTTGCAGCCTGAGGTGGTTTTTTAACCTTTAATTTGGTAGTGCTTTTATTAAAAAATAAAAAAATTAAAATTATGTTACCAGGGAGAAAAAAACCAAGATAGTAGACGTTTAAGGAGTTTTTACAAACAGAGCTCCAGATTACAATTTGTAAGCCGCTTATAGCTTTCTTAGGCAGACGCTGTTTCCAACCAGCTCCCAGTTTAAACAATTCCCTACCAATCACAGAATCTTCTAGGCTGGAAGGAAACCTTAAAGATCATCTTGTCCAACCGTCAACCTAATTTTGACAAAAATAAACACCCACACAACAAACAAAAAGCAACACCATCACTAAACCATATCTCCCAGCACATCAACCCGTCTTTTGAACACCTCCAGGGACGGTGCCTCAACCCCCTCCCTGGGCAGCCCATTCCAATGGCTGATCACCCTTTCGGTGAAAAAATTTTTCCTAATATCCAGCCTGAACCTCCCCTGGCGGAACTTGAGGCCATTTCCTCTAGTCCTGTTGCCTGTGACTTGGGAGAAGAGACCGACCCCCACCTCTCTACAACCTCCTTTCAGGTAGTTGTAGGGAGTGATAAGGTCTCCCCTCAGCCTCCTCTTCTCCAGGCTGAATAACCCCAGCTCCCTCAGCCTCTCCTCATAAGACTTGTGCTCCAGACCCCTCATCATCTTTGTTGC
>VXAK01025295.1:43977-79002 GCA_013399435.1 Arenaria interpres
GGGGGGTAGAACCAGAGCTTCCGCCAACCACTGACCCCAGAAATAACCATAAATAAACGTCAAGTGGTAAAAGTCCGTTTCCATTTCATTAATGTCTTCCTACTTAGGCTACCGAAGACACTTAAGGCGTTTTAAGTGAAGCAAAATTGCTCCTGCCATACTTCAAAATGATGAAGAACACAGCCCATTTTATATATATACTATATATTATCTAGTGCCAAGTTCACCTTTTAAAATCCTCCAGCGTAGAATGGGGTGTTTCAGCTCTAACTATTTGCCAAGCAAAAAGCGAGACTGCAGAACAAAGGGAAAACAGTGTTTTACTGACATCTGTGACGGGTAACTCTCAAAATTTTATCAAGGTAAAGTACCCAATGTTGTGCAGACTTTTCTCATGCTCCAGATTATTCTGTACCCTAGACTATTCTATATTTATTTACAGTGCATAGAACGACACTGAATTAAGACTAAAGTTAGTTATTCTCAGATGTGGCTTTTGCAGTGACTTTGAAAGAGAAATTCATTTAGTGATGTAATGTAAATCGTAGTACATCATCATTCAAAAGTTACCTAAACATCTGTCTTAAAACTGGTATTTAGAGGACCTTACAATTCCAGATGTTTCCCAGTTATGTGTTCTGTTTCAAATAATAAAACCCTCATGTTTTAACAAATTAACCATCACACTTTAGCTGGTAAGCACAGAGTTTAAAATACTACCTCGAGCTGTAATTGGTCTTTTTCCTGTGAAGCTGTTACAATACTTTTGATGTCTTTCAACTTAAATATTTCACAATTTTAATTGAATTTTTTTTACATGCTATCAAATTGAAGTTTTTCCAACCTTAACAAGTTGCCAGGGAGCTTTCCGTCACCGTCGTTCCACTTGTGCCAGTACAGCTGCTGCACAACCCAAGAGCAACTTGTGCAAAACAAACAGGTTTTCTAAAAATACCTGCATTTTTCGACTCCCATTGTTTCTGATTCTTGTTACACACACAAAAAAAAAAAAGCAAAAGCTCTTTGCTGTTGATTACTTTCGCTACCCGAATGTAATTACAGTTTCTAATACACATTCCTTATCATCATGCCTCTGCATATGCTGGCTTTCAATACAGTCCCCATGGAGGGTAGGGTGATGAAATTGTTCTTCCTCCCAAAATGGGCAGGGAAGGAGGAGGTATAAAAATATACCCAATTTTTTTTTCTCTCGATGATGGAGGAAGGGGAAAAAAAAAGGGTGGAAAAATATTTTTCTATGACTCTGTCAAGAATTGTAGTGACAGGACAAGAGGGAATGGTTTTAAATTGGGAGATGGGAGATTTAGATGAGATATTAGGAAGAAATTCTTGACTGTGAGGGCAGTGAGACCCTGGCCCAGGTTGCCCAGAGAAGCTGTGGCTGCCCCATCCCTGGAGGTGTTCAAGGCCAGGCTGGATGGGGCTTGGAGCAACCTGGTCTGGTGGGAGGTGTCCCTGCCCATGGCAGGGGAGTTGGAACTAGATTATCTTTCAGGTCCCTTCCAACTCTAACCATTATATGATTCTATGATTTTAGCCACACTCACCTATTTGTGTGATTTTTAATAGGAAAACTAGGTAGGATTTGAATTAACTGGTAGCTCTAGTACTTGGGAGAGCATTTGTTTCTGAACAGGCCTGGGATCCTGGGCACAGAGCTGGGTTTTTGTGTCTGGGCACAGCACCCGGCCTCAGCAGGGCTAATCGCTCCTCTCCCTTTTTGAGCACAGCACTTCTGGATGCGTTAACCCTGCAAGGCCTGCCGGGTCCACCACCGTATCCAGCTCAGGCCTGGCCATCCATGGGCTCCGGAGGAAGAAGTTCAGTGCTGGGGACCAGGAGCTGCCTTACTCTCTGCTGCCTGACTCCAGCACAGCTCCATGGAAGCGGTGACGAGCTCCAAGCACCTGCAGTCTTACGGCAATGAAAGGGAAAAGGCAGCAAAGAGGCAGCCTGGAGGCAGCTGTAGCCCAGTGCTTACCCCTCAAGGTCTGCCCTTTGAGCAAGAAGCCCGTGAACCCCAAGCAGAGGGAGGCATTGACTTCATCCTTGAGGAAACTGACCTTCCAACAGGAAGATCTTTCTCCCAAGCAAACAGATACAAGCTCAAATGTCACAGTCTCCACATCATACAGAGGACAGCTGACTCCAAAATGGAAGCGGGATATTCCTTCATGAACAGGGAGGACAACATGAAAGAGAAGTTTCTCATGAATAAAGGAAAAGGCTAAGTGACACAGGGAAGAGCTCTTGAGCTCTTCCTAGAGGATCCTTCTACACTAATTGCCTCACAAGGCCTCCTCAGGCAACTATCCAGACACAACACAGCAAGATTTATCCAGAAAAACTTATGACTTAGTTTCAGTAAAATTCATATTTCACCATAAGAGGTACTGAGATATAAGAGATATACTTAAGATACTGAAAAAAAAAAAATCCTTCCTTAGAAAACACGGTTTGGAGAAACATTAGGACCTTCCTGACTTGAGAACAAGACTTAGAGATCTTAAAAGTGATATTCTAAAAGAAGGTAATGTCCTTTCCAGAAGAGATGCAGTCAGTAGCAAAGTGAGGAAAAAAAAAATATCACAGGAGTCCAAATACTTAATTCTAGAATTAGAGATAATTTAATTCTAAAATTAATTCCAAAATAATAGATATGGCCCTTTAAATAACAAATTTCAGTTTAGGTTTGTCGGAGATTCATGGAAACTAAACCAGTTAATAAAGATTAAAACAGCATGGAGTTCTTACTCAGGCTTTATTTCAAAGCTGAGGTGATCCTGCATATTGGTAATGTTTCAGGAGGATTGAGGGAGTTTTTTATATATTTATTTTGCAAATACAGAAATAACCAGTGCTTGGACTATTTCTCAAGCTGTGTTGCTTCATCATACATTCCATTTGACTATTCCATATGTCCCACAGTAGAAGTTTTACTAACATCATTAATTTGGTTAATTCACATGCCCAAACTATTCTCAGGAATAGATCAAAGAGGACAGTGCAAGACTGCAGGTGCAAGGTTTTGGTTTTTTCCTTGTTATGTGTAGAATGAGATAAAATATGAGTGATCCTGAGCTAGTGCTGGTTGTTATTTTCCTACTTTGCTATATAAATAATCAGCACAGCTTACACTTCATTTTATAGAATTTGGGGTTAACTGGGGAAATTCCCCCTTTCATTTCTACCACCTTACAGTTTCATCCTTTCAAGCCACTAGACTCTCTTAGGTCAGTAGGTTTTAAAAGTTGCTTGCTCTGTCAAAATTATTCTTTAAATCATGACCTTACCCTTAATTACAGGTGGACAGATCCTTGCCCATTGTGCTCACCCTGCCTGCTGGTGGTACCAGAGTCCTGCGCACCCGTGTTTCTGCAGATCCTGTTTGGTTTGTGAATTACCTTTCCTATCCCCCGCCTGCACTCCTAACCCAGCGAGCAGTTGCACAACTGGTAGATGAACGTCTGCATCTATCACAAAGGTGGCCTCATCCATCTCCCTTGTGCTCAACCAACCACACAGGCTTGTGAAAGAACTAGCTGAAAACTAACCCAGAAAATAACTTGTTTTTCAGAGAACAGATCCACTGGCTGGAGGATTATGCCACATAATGGGTCATTACACCAGACGGGTTGTTACTAAACCACCTGCTGCGGGCACATCAAGATGATGAGAGCACATTTCAAAAAAGTCAGAGATGAACAGAATGTGGGCATTGACTAACAGATCAGTAATCCACTTTCTATTACAAAGATGTCATCTTAAGCGTTTTATTTACTATTTGAACAAGAAAAAGTAATACTAAGCCAGAGATACAAATCTTCACACCTGGTTTATTCTGCCCTTGTGCCCAATTTGCTGAAGAGGCAGCAACCACGTGGATGTTCTGTTGTTAGCATTACATTAACTGCACCACAGTGGCAAATCTTTGCAAATGAAATTTTGGGAATAAGTATCTTCTAATGGAATTCTGCATCTGGCAGAAATTACAATGGACAAGGGGCCAGTGTTCAACCTGCACAGCTGACAGGCCCCTATGTACCAATGTCAGAGCCATTCTGAAAACTGCTGAGGAGACAGCCCCCTTCTAACTGCATTCATAGGGCCTGGTGCAGTAATAACCTGCTAAAAGGTGTCTCTACAACTTAAGTCAGGTAAAATATGAAAATCATAACAAGAACTAAGTTTTGAAGATGCTTTCCTAGTGCAAAATAGGTATCCCACAAGTCTACTAACATAAAACAGACATAGCAACATAGATACCAGTTGTGTTTCGGTACAAATCAAGTAATTTGGAACATGCTGCAGAGGTTCACTCCATTTAAAAAAAATTAATAAATCTGCATTTCTGTATTTATACAGTTGTGGAAAGCTTAGAAAGCTATTGTGGCAAAACACACAGAATCACAGCAGCTAAAAAAAATTAGAGTGCTAGATAGCCAAGACAAATGCATAAACAGGTCATGGTTTGTAACCGAGCATATTATTAGAACAAATGATGCAATTAGAGAAAATACATTTCAGGTGAGGAAGACCTTCCCAGGCCCACAACGCAACCAACCTGCAAGCTAAGGCTTTGGTTCCACCACAAAAGTCTAATTGCTAGTTGCGCACTTCTGGTTCATTATAAATACTCGCCAAAAAAAGTAGAAAAAGTAAGTATGAACTGTTTAGTGTGAGTGAAGGGGTCCGAATCTGTAACAGATTCCAAACAGCTTAAATAAGAAAGGGGTAAACTGGGTATGTAGTTACAGAAAAAAAATCTGAAAGCTTATTAGAAGGGAAGTAACATGAGAGAGTACGATTTTACGGTGACAATATTGCTCGGGTAAGGGTTTTACCCACGATAGCCATGCACAGAACTTCAGCGGTTGGACGGACAGCCACTTGAGAAAAAACGCTGAGGCTGACAGAGCACTGGGATTTTTGCCCTGGTTCCAATGCTGAACCAATTACTATGGTTACCAGATCCTCTCCTTATTTTCACATATTTGGGCTCAGGGCACATTTCAGACCCGGAGTCCGTAGCTGTCCATGGTATCAGCCTCTCCCCCCTCCCCTGCCCCGCGCTGGCGAAGCTCTAACTCCTTTTCATGTTTCTCCAGCTCATCAGTACTCTCATTTTTGTGGTGGAGGATGAGAAAGCATTCAAACTTTACTCCAGGATCTATACCAAGTAGACGGCAGCAATAAAGATCTCCTAGTAAACCACGGCGCCTGGAGAAGTCCCAATATCACAGGCACTCAAGTAGTTTTGTTTCTGGGGCACATGCACTACATAATACAGAATAAAATTTGCTATAATCCTTTCCCCTCTACTACCCCTCTCAACACACCAGGAAAGCCTTGAGGAAAAACCTAGAGAAGCAGAAGACGAAACAGGAGAGCTTTTGACAATAACTTATAATATAAATAACTGATGTTCAGAATAAGAACGTATGTTTTATACCCAGTGTATTTTTATGTACTTAAAAGAAGGATACAAGATGAAGCAACATTTAATCTGAGAAACTACCATTCTAGGAATGACATACTTGCTTTGTACCATGATCCGATGTTGCTGATACAGACTGACTACTGACCATCTGCCTTCCCATCCAATTACAGAACTTCTGTAGCGCATTTACCTATAGCTGCCATTTAAATTTCCCACATTAGCTCTTTTCCAGTAATAGCAGCTTTCAGTATTGTTCCATAGAAATGTAAAAGTACAAAGGTATTTACACAAGACAGTTTTAATGACAGCTTCAAGAAAACTTCTCCTCAGTTTTGGAGCACTCCAGCAGAGTGAAAACAGGACCCCCATCTCAAGGGATTTACAAGCAAAAAGTGGGAATTTCTTTCTGGAAATTAAGTTTCCAGACACTTTTCTGTAGGTGTTGAAGCAGTATTAACTCTTTCAATTAATTTTGTGCGCCTTCTGAGTTTTACTCTGGCAGTAGCTAAAACTTACTATTGGGAAGAGTTTGTAAACTTTACACATTTTCTGCTACTAAGTTTCCTTTCATAAAGTCTATTTGATCCAGATGCAGGACTTCTGTAATTGTTTCCAGCCTTGTGACCAGCGTTCCTGCCAGTAATTTGGTGACATGCAGAGCTGAGGAAACATTTATAGTTAAAAGTGGCAAAGAATCTACAAGTATTAACATGAAGACATTCTTAATTATAAAGCAGCAATTTATGCAACATACTGTACGATAGGAAGAGTTGTTTACATAGATTCCTTCGCTTTTCAGCGGAGAGAAAGCCACCCTCTTTTCTTCCTGGCATTCTGACATTTTCTAACAGCAGAGTCCTGGTTACTCAGAAGTCACCAGGTTCTCTTGCTCAGGGCTGGCTAAATTGCCTTAGGCAGCATTTCATTTTACTTGAAACGCTTTGCAGTTGGTTGATATCTTAACACACTATCCAGAAATTATATTTTTAAACAGTCAGACTACCCTGTTCTGCTATCAAAAGAGCGGAAGTAGGCAACTTACTGGGAATGCTTGTGATCCACCTGAAGACACCATTCTGTGAAGAAACATAGAAGGGATATCCTTGTTGAAGTCTCCACGCATCCAGCAAATGGCTCCCCCAGGCTGAAAGGCCCCACACAACCAGGGGCTATTCCACTTCCAGTGGTGGGAGAGAAAGAAAGAGGGTCAACTTCTCTCAAGCCATGCCTTTTGATTCAGCATGCTATTCTTCCCTCTGTAGAGCTACTTCTCTAGCTAAACCAGGCAGTGCAACCCTAAAATCCTAAAATTCCAGTTTGGTCCAACAATGTTGCTCCTGGAATACTACCTGGAATAGCTTGAATTTATTTTTAACTTTTGTTCTTTAATGTTTTAAAGGTCTTTTCTAGATATCTGCTCCCTCAAATTCAGCTGAAAAGCTAATTTTCTACTTAAAAGTACTGAAAGAGTAGGTTAACATACAACCTCACCTCCCCATCTTTGGTTATTTTTATTAGAATTGAGGAACAGTGACCAAAGAGTTACCATCTGTGTGGTTACAGACCATCTAAATATCACAGACCAGTGTTCTGCTACTCAACAGCTTGAGAGGTACACTCGATGTCACAGCTTTGACGTTAAGAGGGGAACATCTGAGTTGCTTCTGTCGGTGACCTAATTCCACTGCTCAATAAAGTCAGAGGCTAGAATTTATTTATCTTCACACGTAGGCAGAAAATTGGTCTGTGACTTCCATTGCAGCAATGCAAGGTTCTACTCTTAACTCTGCCTTCTGACTTTCTGAGGTCTTAATCTGATTAGTACTCCTAATGTAAGTCTTGTATATCTTGTTTGGATCCCAAGCCTCCCAAACACTCCCCTTTCCCCAACAATGTAATTAATTACATTACCTCAAACTGCAGCTTTTGGGAAAGAAAGGCATTGGACAAACTAGCTTCAGTTTTGCTCCTCTGAACACTGCCACCCTGTGGATACTGAAATGTTTAAGCTTTCCATATTTTGGTAAACTAACAGAACAGTGCGACAGGGTCTGCTGTAAAGCAGGTGAAGAGAATTTTTCACTTATAAAAACTCCACCAAAACCCAACACAAATCACCACCACTGACCATGTAAGAAAGTACAGGCTGGAGCTTGAACAGCACTGCCTTAAGGTAGTTCTCTAAGTGTATCACACATCAGGGGAAGCACCAGAAAGAGGCATTTACTGCCAGTAAATACAGATCTTGCCATAGTGTTTTGGGGTTTCTTTTTGTTTTGGAAACATAAAAGTTGCTGCAAACATCTGTTCTCCTCTTAACCCTAACAAGGAAGGATTCTATCAATAAAGCGATTTTCTACAGCACATCCTTCACAAAGATACTTTTGTGAAGTCAGTAATAAGTGTAATTTTACTCATGGCATTGCAACTTCCTTAAAAACACCAGTTTAAATATTTTACCTCCTCTAAGGATTCCCTACATTTACATGAAGACAACCCTAATTTATTCAGTGAATACATTATACATGCAATTAGGTAAGCTCATTATTTCTTAATAATTATACCAAAATAGTTATTTACCTCAAGCCTACATAACACACCAGACGACACACTGACAATTTGGCAGGGAAAAAAAAACACTCAGAAAAAAAAGACTCAGAAATCTCACTGTAACTTTCTTCAAATGATGTTCTTGAGGTTTTGATGAAAGCTGGAGTGAGGGTATATACAAAGACACACCGAATACAACACTGTTGCAAGTTTAATGTTTATTTCCCCAAGACAGCCTAGCCTGCACTCTACTTGGATAAATTTCACAAGCTAGTTTTCCGCTGCTTCTAGTTTTAAACTTTAACCATGTTTCTGATGACAAGGAATGCTGCAAAAATACTCTAGTCCAACAAAGAGTTATGATCACAAAATAATCTTTATCCATTCTACAGTGTTTCAGAATTACCAGTTGATTTTAAAACACAAGGTAGATATAGATGCTAATGGTGGCTAATCTGGTATGTTTTATTATAGCAAACTGTTGTTCATGCAACACTTGTGCTCAAAGGGGAAGGCACAGCATTTCCTACAATGAGCCACCTTATAAAGAGTTCAGTTTGTACAAATTTGTAACGTCACCTTTAATTTAGTGTGCAGAACCTCAAAACTGAGGTATTACTCCAATTATAAAAACACTTGCATCCTTTTTGTGCAAGTTTTAAAAATACAAAGTTTTCTCTCTAAAGTGGCTCAAAATAGATTGTTCATGGCTGCCTACATCTAAGATAAAAAGAGTCTAAAACAATTGGATTAGGCATATTAAAGGTGTTCAAACCATGACTTGATTTGTACATCTATTCACACCTCTTTTTCGGTCTTTATTCGGCAGTACATATGCACCAAATTTCATTTTTAGAAGTTTCCATATCATTTTCATAGAAAACAAAGTTTGAAAACAAGTAACATTGAAACACAGCACGGTATTCTACCACAACAGAAACATTTGGTTACAGGACTCAACAAAATCTAAAAATGAACTATGCTGTAGATTACCACATGCAAAGGTCTTCATGTTATCTTTGAAAATGAAAAAGGATGAGATTTTAATTACCACATTTTACTGCTTTCTACTATTATGGCAACTTGTGTACTGCAACACAGTCTATTTGAAGGGAAATGTATGATTTTTGCATGCAAAAATCTACAAATTAGTTTTGATGATATGGAAAGCTTTTCATAACATCAAACATTCATCTGGTGCAAATGCACAGGGAAGCCTTCCTGAAATTCTGACTTTACAAACAACTAATAAGCCATACAGGAAAGAAATTAAAATAACTAAAAGAAAAAATAAGAGGGAAAAAAAAAAACCAAAATAAAAAAAGAAACACAGGCTGCAGGAGTAAACCAGAGTCTGCTGCTAAACCGGTCTTTGTTTTTGTGTCCAGTGTAATTTAACACTTATGAACTCATTTTGATGATTTACTAGGTTTATTATCAGCCCCCTGAAGGCGAATCAAGCTTGCATGCGTTCACATACAGCATCACAACCATACTCTCGTACACACGCCACTCCAGGACTAGGAGCCTGCTGCGGGACTGAAGAGCCCCCGGTTTGAAACACGAGCCTGGCTCCACAGCATCGGGTCCAGACATTCATTCAACGTTGTGCATTCACACGGTGCTTCATAGCAAGGCCTGGGCTCATTCTCCTTGGACTTATATGGGCATCCTATTCTCTTATGCTTACAAGGCTTGATGATGATAGTACTGCATTTCCCCCCAATTGCTCTAGTAAGTCATTGTTCCTTCTCAGGCACTGAAGATCTTTGACCTGTAGCCCTTTTTCTTTGAACAATCTAAATAAGCATTCAGTGTGAAGTTTTTCATTACATTTTGCCACTCATTCTCACTCGCACCCACTCGCCATCTTGACTTCATTTGGGCTTTTCTGTGATTCCAAATGAAATCTTCACATTTTCTTTCCCGATTTAATGCAGCAGCGGATCCCATGAGCCAAGATTGATGGATCAAACCTTTTTTTTTATTCAGTGCTGCATTGTACCTAACTCCCAAAATACCACTCTAAAACTGGAACCCTTCTGCTGGTACATTGGCAGATGAATTGAAACCAAATGTTCCGCCTTGTATTGCTTCTGGAACAAGGCTAGGATCTTCATCAATCTGTAACAGAGCGAGAACATCATGAGTAGGAATAGAAAAACAAAAGCCTCACTAAAAAGAAGCCAGAAAATCCTGAAGAGTATGTATTTCTTCATCTAAATCTACTCCCTTGCATCAAGTCCCGCCATTCTTCTCCCCCAGTTTAGGAAAAGCATTATAATGACCAAGTCATTTAGGCCAAAATGTTTTAGCTTGCATTTAGGCAAGTGACGTGGCACCCAATAGTTTATCTTCTTTACTCAGTTTTCACTCCCAGAAAGCATTCTGTCAGTCATGCATCATCCTTATTGCCAGCTTACAAACTGTCACAGTGAAACAGAAACTGCAGTTTTTGCTTAATCCATAGGAGATTTAATGGTATTGGGTTTATCTTCAGTAGCATACAGGTTACTGAATTGACACGAGACTAAATTCCAAGTCCTGCTGTATTAGCAACTCAAATTTTGCATAACAAGACTTACATCTTATTATTCATATAAAAGTGAAACTCTAGCACAAAATAAACTTCAATGCAGACTGTAGGGCACTAATGCAACTGAGCTCTGCTGGTTTTGTACTAATCTGCTCCTGAAAATTCTTCAGTCAAGTAGAAAACCCTCTCACCTCATGACACAGACCGACATGATTGCATTTCCTTTAAAAGCAATTAACTCTCATGATTTAAAGTGCATACAAATCTAAAACCTTCCTTTGATTTATATTACATGTTTAAACTGAAAACAACATTCTTGATCAGCACATCCTACCTCTGAAATCACTAAAATATTCAAAATAGTTTGTTTCTGAAGAAGTAGAATCTGAGATTTGGTACTCCAGTCAGCAGGGAGCTTATCAAATGTGGTATGTCAAGCCTAGTCAGAAGCTACAGTTAAGAGATCTATTCAAAGCCTCCTATTTTAATCTCTAGAAATAAGGCTTAAATTAGGCATTGGATCTCTAAATACTTCATCATGAAGAGTGGTAAGATACGCAACAGGTTCAAATAAGGGCTCATTCTTCACTGAAAAATCAAACAAATGTCACAGAGCAGGCTTTAGAGCCTTTATCTTGAACCATATTTACAAATAACAGTTACAAAAGCAGATTGCAGAGCTGTTACACACTTACATCATCTGAAGAGAAGAACTGATCAATGATCTCATAAGCCAGTTTGTAGATGTCTTCATTTTCATGATTTTGTAGCTGTTCAATTTTCTCCAGGCCTACAGTAAGTACACAAGAAATGCAATAGAGTTAAAATATCCAGTTCGGGCAAAACAATCTCTGTCTCCTTAAGGCCTCATCATATAAAGTCATTAAAAACAAATCTAAGAATAAAGTGACTATGAATGTGATGCTGTTGAACTCATTTGACATAAGTATAAGAGCTTCCCAGAGATTTGAGGAAATCTATCACAGATTGAGGAACACATACCAAGACAAAAAAACCTGTATAAAAAGCCAATTCCAGCAATGATAGTACTTCCCTTTGCTTCTTGCTCCGAGTGGTTAAGCTGCTCTATGGAAATATGGCCAGGGCCAAGCACTAGGACATACTCCCTTTTCCTGGTGTGACAGCCCCAAGCTGTGACACTGCAAATCTGTACACTGTTGGCAGCTCACACGCTATCAGTTACTGACCTGTAGCTTAATTATACAGCAAGTAGCTGCAGTACAGTGTAAGCCATTGGCAGATGTAAGCAGAGCATACGTACAAATGTTTCTGAAGTTCTGACAAGCAGAGCTTTAGGCATTAACACCTCTTTTCTCTCTCCCTCACCAATCAATTAAGTTTCCACCCTGCCTCAAGATTTTGTATTTTAAAGACTATTCAACTCCACGTTAACAAAATCCCAGTTTTTTACCTATGGCCAAATTTAATACCACTGTTCTTTCACCCTTGAAGATTTCCATCAACTTAAATGGCAACCAATACAGGGAAAGTCTGAAG
Source organism: Arenaria interpres (assembly GCA_013399435.1). NCBI lineage: Eukaryota > Metazoa > Chordata > Aves > Charadriiformes > Scolopacidae > Arenaria > Arenaria interpres. The sequence continues at coordinate 56,043 of VXAK01025295.1, forward strand.
GCCATTAGGAAAATAAAGCTATCATTATTCTGCAACCCTTGTATGTAAAATTTTACTTTTTCCCCAATTCACCGGGACACGACTTGTGCATGATTAAAGTATATCATCTCTACGTTAACAGAAACTAATTTGTCAAGTACACCAAACTGTTAGAAAATTGGCACCTAATAAACTTTATTGTCATTATCCAGCTCCTCCACATTTTACCTGATCATGAACTTAAGCAGTGAGGAAAAGCCAAGTACATTCACCTATTAGGAATGAAGTGGTCACTTTTTTTAAAAGGCTTTGCTTAAAACATCTGTGCCAACACAAAATAAAGACAACATCACAGACACATGCTAGGAAGCCAAACCAGCAATTTCTGAAAAAACGGTATCAAAATATTAGGCATCCTACCTCCACACTCTTCTATAAGATTGGCTATGGTTTCCGCTTCATCTTCAGCCATTTTTAATATATTACTTAGTCCATCCAGAACCACTTGCACAACTTGCGCATCTTTTACTGTCAGCAAATTGCAAAAGGGAGGAATTACATTTTGTTGAATTAAGTACGCCACCTAAGGGGAAAAAAGCAAATAGTTAAATGAGGAGTGTGGCAGAAGCAAACGATGGCCCACAAGCACACAGGCAAACAAGTTTAACAAAGACCAAGTGCTCGAAGTTATCCAACAAGATAAGAGTATTCTGTAGCAGTCACTTTCAGAAATACTTGTTTCAGAGCACAAAAAGACAGTCAATTTTGAACTAAGTACAAATATATTTCAAGTCTAGAACATACAAGTAGCAGATACTGTGATTTTTTTAGTATTAGATGAGGAGTTTCAACCTCATCTTTGAAGAATGACACCACCTCCCAACCCTGCCACAAATTTAATATTCTGGACTTACAGGAAACCAGTATATTTCTACTGAATGGCTACCAATGTTATAATTATCACACTCTTAATCATAAGAGATATACGTAGTAAGACAGATGTCGAATGACCAAGGATCTCATCAGAGCTTGAACGCAGTCATTCATAGCTACTAGACCATCCTAACAGAAGAGCTTTCATCCAAATCTCCACCGACACTCCTGATCTCAGGTCACTCAGAAACAACAACTAAAGTTCACTCTTAAATCCCTTGTGGAAAAGGAAGAGTTACTGAACAGGGGAGTAATCCAGACATTGATAATCCCAGCACAGAAGAAGTCTAAACCAATCAGCTGATGTACTTTCTCGAATGCATCTTTTCTTAAGGTTTGACTCACTTGGTCTTTTCTTCCGCTGATCGTTAAGTTGCTTATTGCCCAAGCAGCTTCTTTCTGAGTACCAAAGTCACCCTAAAATAAAACCATAAATAGAAATAATCATTCCAATTTTTTTTTTATGTGGTGTTACAGTAAAAACTTGTATTTGTTACAGTCCACTCTGCGTTGTATCACCAGATCAGTTTTCAGTAGGTAGGGAAAGTAGCTAACAAAGGCTGTAGATGTTCGAATCCACTCGGAGCACTCACCCCCTCCCTGCAACCATGTTTTTAAATCGCCCTTCCAGAGGAAAGGAAATTTGTTTGCAAAGTAAATAAAAACTGTAGTACTCCACACTCTCACATTCCTTATCAACAGCTGTCATACATCACAGTGAGAGATAAGCAGCAAGTGTCAATTTTCGATAAACCACCGTACACACCGTAACTGTGTCTGCCTTTGAAGCTGGTCAACGTAAGGCTGCTTACAACATTGAAAGAGAATGGCAGCCAACTCTTTTCCCAGTCATCAATAAACTGGCAGACAACAGAAGTATTTGCAAACAGCTGTATGTTGCTTTGGGGAAGAGAAAAGTGTTTCTTCAGTCTTAGCCCCAGCCTCTACACTGACGTAAGACACTAATCTTTGTTTACAAAGTGAGAAAAAGAATTTAAATGAGATTTAGAAGGAGCTTCCCCTGATCTGCTATCTTTCCTCAACACATCTGGCACTCATCATCTTATAGAACTTCACAAAAGAATATCAACCGTAATGTATTTTATCTGGCAACACATGAAAAATGCCCCAAGGCAGTTTACCCCTGCTCCCCATGTTTACAGCATGATGTAAAACATGAAGCAAGGAATTTAATGTCACTTTCCCCAATTAAGGAAACAAACCATCAAATCCTTCTTGTTATCTAACCTTATCTAGAAGATGTATTATCATTGGAACAAGGTTTGCATCTATTACTGCCTGAACTTGCTGCTGATTTCCTGCAGTGATGTTAGATAGGAACCACACTGCTTCCTGCAAAATAAAAGGACATGAGAAATTATTAATTCAGATAGTCTTCTATACTGTATTTTATGTCCACTCCAAGATTTTATACATTCACATTTTTAGATCTGCAATTCATACAATAGTCAACCTTAAATACAATCAAGTATTTTATCAGTTTGATTGTACATAGCTGAATTCCTAGTAAGTTGACTAAATGTACAGGCAACAAAGTGGGACAGTCTCAGGAGACTCCACAAGACCTTTCAGTCTTTCATTGTTACCAAGTTACAACCAAATACCCCAAACCCACAGATGAAAACACAGAACTATTTGGAGACAAAAAAGTCACAAGGCTACAAGTGAACACTCAATTATGAGTCCATTACTGAGAACTAATGCTATAGCAGTTTTCAGCTGATGGTCAGACAAGCTCCAAAATGCGTTACAGCATCAAGTTTTTCAGACATGAGTGGCAGAAGACAGTATGTTCTTTACCTGCTTCGTAATGTTTCTCTTGGCATCAATCATCAAGAAAATGCAAGACCTATTACTGAAATGGTTGCTTTTCAAGAATACCGTAAAGTTTATGACCCTTTATGATCATTCTGTCCATAAGCCCAGGACTGTCTTCTTTCAGCAATAACCAACAGCAGGTGCCTAAGAAAGTGTGTAAGAAGAGATCTTTCCCCCCATGTGCCCTCCCAGTCCTCAACAGTCAATTTTGAACTAAGGCAAAGGGCGGGTGGACATAGTTCTTAGAGATACGCTTGGATGATGGCTTTTGTCAATGCTGACAGTTGGGACTAGGTGATCTGAAACATCCCCTCCAATCTAGGCAATTCTATGATTCTAGGACTCTTACGTTAACAGGGATCAAGAGCCCCCCACGTCTTAAGCGGGAATCTCTACTTTTGTCAAGAAATAACAAACACAGTTTCACAAAAAATTAAGTGTATTCAGAGTATCATCTTTTTTAATCTTACAGTTGATAAGTTTCTCCCTTCTTAGAAACCCTCCGTCACTCCTTCTCAATTCCCTTATCCTCTCAGCTTATCTGGCATGACAACTTTTTAGACAAGTATTTCTCTCAACACGAGATTCAGAAATTCTCACGTTTCATTCAACTGAGTCTCTCAGATCAGATCACAGGATCACTTTCATTAATGAACCTGTTAGAGATTTAGGATGCCCAGGCTTCTCTTGGTGGGCTTCTTTTGGGCTTTAATCATCGGCAATGTTGCAACGTGGCACCCCAGAATTTAACAACATGCCTCAGATGCACTCCGGAATCAGCACTGCATTGTCAGTGCCCCCATTTGAAGCCTCTTCCATACATGCACACACACTCCCCACACCCCACCCCACTTGGTTTAAATTCCATTTATCACACACACTCATTCAAAGACACATCCAATTATCTCTATTTCATCACTTCCAAGAGAGTCAGTTTAATTAAAGTGACATTTCCCATATCAAGAACTCTAACTTTTAAGTCAACAGCCAGAATTATAAGATAAAGCTTTAATTTCATAAAAATTCAATTAGAAGAATCAGGAAACAACATTCTCATCAATACAAGTTTGCACCTCCTTAGAGATTTTTCTACAGATGTTAACTTGAAGAAAAATTTCAGCACCTTGCCTGCTCTTGTCATAAACTGATAAAGTAGTCAATTACTCAAATCTCTACCACACTACATTATGTGGAATCCAAACCAGCTATCCCAAATAAAAACAAGTTATCAATCAGATGCAATCTCTGCAGTTACTCACCTTATTAATTTTTTCTTTGGGATGTGTCAGAAGTGCTGGAAAATGTGAAAGAGCTTCACAATTGAGAACTACCTGTGTCTGTTCATCGGTACCAGTGACAATGTTTCCTACAGCTCTCAGTGCAGCAGTCTGAAACAAAACACTTTCTGTAAAGCTCTTTTAAGGGTTTTTCTAGTTGAGCATATTCTGAGGCATACTTTCAAACAATAAGTTAAAAAAGCAAAAGGTTTTATGTAAATGCTGTATCACACAGGGAAAATTATTGTTTCAACTTCAACAAGAACTATAACAAGAAACCAGCTACTTTCTCTAGTATTACATTTTGAGCAACACTTCCTTAAAGTTATTATTAAAGTTATCCAAACTTACTTGCACTTTAACTTCTTGATGACTGAGAAGAGGAACCAAATGAGGGACTATTCCAGAGTCTATCACCATCTGGATCTGTTCATTGCCAGCATCCGTTAGATATGAGAGTGCCCAGACTGTATCTACCAATATCTAACAGTAAAAACATGCATTTTTAATTAATACAGAAGCCTCACAAGTCTTATAATAAAATAAATCAAAATATAAAACAATTATCACTGTGAAGCCAGAATTGATGCAATACAGCAAAACCGCCCCTTTCTTTTACAAACTTCATATATTCCACTCTACAGAAGTCTGAAACACAACTGTTGTTCAACCTGTTCTAGCTCCAAAGAATACTGACACATGGAAAAAAAAAATAGCTGAACTGCTAACTACGGTTTAAATTCTGAAGGATATAATGAAAGTAATTCAATTGTATCTCTTCTGTTCATGAGGTACTGGTGCACAATGTGACACATGAAAGACTCAGCCCTAGAAGGACAGTAAAGCCCTAGCAAATATTAAACTATGGACATTAAGCACTCTCAAGCCACTGAGCTGTGCATCATCTGGCATCAAATTATTTTTTCTTGATATTCTCCCACAAAATTAAAAAACAGTTAAAACTTTTCTTAACCTAGTGCAGCAGCACTTCAGACCGAATTTCCTCTGTGTGTGTGCAACCGTGTGTGTTCACACACAGAAAAGCCAATTTACATAGCAGAAAAATTGAAAATTTCAAGTGACAGCTTACAAAAAAAGTGAGTGAGCATTGTTTCAGCTGACAACTCTTGACTAATTCAAATACAGCCATTTCAAACAATTCAAATAAGCTTAATTTCACCTACTTATATACAAGAATTTAAATACTACAATTACTGTGCAAACTGTAGTTAATATTTAAACTTATTTTGGTAAAACACTTGCCATTTGTTTAGACAACTGAGCTACAACTTCACTAGAAAGCAAGGAATTAATCTTAAACAATTCTGACGTGTTTTGGCAAAAAGCTGACCTATTTCATAATTTCAGTAAAGTCTCGCTCATGTTCTTCACTACTAAAATAATGTTCATATTTAATACCTCAAGCTATACCTAAAGCTAACATTTTATATATGCAGCAGACACTAATTTTTCTTTCATTTACCCTATTTTTGTTACAACCTCGAACTTAAGTGCTAGTCAAAAAAACCCTGTATTTATCTGCAAATGAGTGTTCACAGCAATACAATTGAAGCTGCATTTATTTTTAAGTGTAGGGAAAGAACATGCAAATAGGGACTTGCAAAGATACAGAGAAATACCAGGTAAAAATCATAACTGGTACTTCAAAAAAGCAGTTAGAGATATCAATATAAGTTTGCCATAATGAAAATAATGGATTTTTAAAACATTTCTTTAAAGGAAAAACGTTAATTATTACAAGCTTTACACTTCTGCTAAAAATCTATACCAGAAGACAAAACTAGCTCTAAGGAGTGTTACTTACATTTACATCTGTGTGGTGAATTAAAACACAGAGCGCTGGAAGGATCTAATGAGGAAAAGAAACACCTGAGTTATTTTTAAGGCAGACAGATACTCAACTTTGTTTAGTTACACTGAACAGTGAGTTCATTCAATCACCTCCTGAATGGTTTCCATCGGCGGAGGAGGATCTTTGTGACGGCACAAGTTGACCATGACCCAAGTAACATTTCTTAAGAAAGTTATGGGAATAGATGGGCTGATGAAGGACAGCAGTGGTTTCACTACACCAAGACTAATAACGTAATCTCTACACTGGGGTCCATCACCTGTTTAAGACAAAGAATTATGAACACAAAGATCATCCTGTGCCATTCACAAAAAAGTCTAACTTCTATACACTTTAAACTCCAGTTATTTAAAATGCATACAAATTAAAGAATATGGGTCTTGGAAAGATGCATATAAACATATAGAGACACATATACGTCTATCTTAAAGACCCTTATATAAAGCTGTAGTAGGACCTGTGGCTACCTGCCTAATTACTTCATTTGGGACTACTCATTAAAAACAGCTACATTCTTAACAGAAAAGCGTCTGGTGATTTATAGCAGATGTACAGGCTTGAGGGGTGGTGGGCACAGGAAAAGGGGTGGTAGCCAATGCCAAACCACGAGGAACAGTTGATGGCCCAATGCATTGCTGAAAATCCCTTCACAAAATCTATAATCAGTACTAGAACATCTCAAGAGTAGTACAAAATTGCCTGAAAACGGACATTTTCATCTTCATGTCTTCATGACTGTTGTCACTGCCCAGGTATCACTACAGGTGTCTCAAAAGCAGCGTCTGACTTGTACTGCACACACACCACCAACAGCTTCAGGCAGTTACAATAATGTGCATTTCGTTGGTTTGCTTCTTAAGAAGGAACGGGCATTTCTAAAATATCCGATGGTAGAAATCTCACTATGTCAGAACCGGTACTAGTCCTCAAGCACTACAGACACAGTCAGGGCTCTAAATCACAAAGCTAACGCTTGCACAAAAAAAGGAAAAATCAAATGAAAGCTCAAGTGATCACAACTTATCTAAAATTCAACACAGTGTATGTAAGTTCAGTTAAAAGTCCAGAACTCAATGCAAAACAGTTCTTATTTTAACAATCTTTGTGTCTGTTTGCAAGTAATTCCTTTTCCTGTACCTGGAATGAAAGTGTGTATGTAGGTATGTGGGGTTGGGTGCACAACATCCATACACAGTAGAGACAACAGGAGTAAGTTACGAACCAGGTAACTGCCAGTCTAACAGCTACCTGTTGAACACCACAATCCTACCTAGTTTATTCATTCAATACCAAAAGGAACTTAAAAGTTTTTAGTGGCAGGAATAACACAAACCTATGATATTTCCTAAGGCCCACACAGCTTGCTCACAAACATTTTGATGAGGTGAATGCAGCAGTCTCAGAAAAAGCGGCACAGCATCTGAAAGATACAAAGAAAACCCCATGCATTTGTTAAGAAATACCTCTCTCAAAAGAAAATAGTTCACATAATTAGCTCTTAAATAAATTTTCAGTCCTACATGAGAGATTTTTCTCTTGATTAAGTATCAGTCAAAACTTTACTAACTTCCCATACTACTAACATAAAATAAATAACAATTCATCCTTCGTTGCCCTTTCTCATAGAACCTGTACTTCATAATATTATGAAAGCAAATCTTAAAATAACCTGACATTTAATTTGTCTCAATGTCTCACAGGTTTACTGAAGCTTGTCAGGAGTCCAAATTTAGTTATATTTATTGAATTTAAAAATGCCGTGTTATCCATCAGAATCAACTGCAGGGTAGTAACTGTTAAAGCCCAGCCTCACCCATGCAAGTCAGCCAACTAAAGAGTCAGTAGGCACTGGTAACACAGCAAGAGGGAAGCACAGGGGTTCGATTTCTTTCAGTCTTACTGATTTACAGTACCCTGTAAATTGTCTCAAATGCTACTGCTATGTGACCAAAGAGAAACACAAAAAAAAATAAGCCCAACCGACTGAGCACTAAGAAAGGAATTCAAAAGGCAACCCAAAAAACTCCACAACTGTTATCACGGCAGCTACTTTTCTACCCTGTATGTTGGTGTCAGACAGGAGAATGCTCCCAATATTCACAACAAAAGCTAAGCCAATGTTAAAAACACATTCTACACGCACCACATTTAGATAAATAGTCCTTATTTTATTATCCCCAACACTAAAGTGTTTGCTTACATGATTTTCTAATGACAGTTTAGGCTGTAAGAAACCCTCATTTACTTTGGATCACATATTTCAAGAGAGGCCGGTATTTTTAGTTACTCTTTATCAATGTAAAACGTTTTTTGCTAGAGAAATAACAAGTCGCAACAGATTTCTTATTTCCTACTAAATAAAGGTATTTTACAATGCCTGTATGTAAGGAGAAAAAACATCCCCAGCAAGCATATCAATAAGCACTTTTGGAAAAATTACAACAGACCTACTTTTTCATTGAAGTAAATCATTGCAAGAAATAAACCATATGGTCATGTGTTATAGCTATAAATTGGCTAATTAGCACCTAGATGCAGACCTAGCCAAATCAGAGATCACCACTGAAAGAATTACTGTATTTGGCACTCATCTTCAACCCATTGATAAGCCACACTTAAATAAGAAGTGTTCTAGATCAGAGGTGTGGGACATTATATATTAATTAGATTTCCAAAAGAAAACTCAGGATGCAACTGGGAAGAGAAGAGGAGGAAGATGGGAAAAATTGGAAGAGTAATAGCAAAGATATGTAACGGTCTAACCCAAGCTGTATCAAAGTTAACACGCTCTTAGCACTGAAAGTTTATAAAAGCAAAAGGGCAACTGATCATGCAACCAATGCAATCTCAAAACATACATTCAATTAAAAAAAGTCCTTTAAGCTGAAGTCACCTGCCTTAAATTCCTTCACATCCACTGCAGAGAATTAACCTGTTTTTCTGGGTAAAGGCTTCTGAAACACACCCAGCCATTTAATGGAGACAATGGTGCTCAAAACTCATATGAATACATATTTTTTCCAAAATATAAAGAATATACAGTTTTTGAGAAGCCTGTTAGCACCAACAATGAAAGAGAAACAATCTTCTACCACTGAAGTGAAAGTCAGTCATGGAATACATGTAACAAACATTGACATTTCAACAGTTAAACATCACCACACGTCTTCGAAACCGTACTTACTACCTTGAATAGAAGTTCCAAGTAGTTCTAAAAAGTCAATATATGATGGTTGTGGTGGTGGGAAATACACAAAAAAAAGATCAAGCATAGTTGTGTGCCTCTTCACTGTTAGAAGCACAGCATATTCAAAGGTTATCAGCAGCGAGCGCTACAATACAACACTGATTCCAACCATTACAGCTACTGCTATCTCATGTAATGTAAGTTTTATGGATTTTTTTCCTTTAAATTTTAAGCAAAAATTTGTTTTACTGTATGTTTGATTCTTCCACGGGTCTCAAGAAGCTCTGCTGTTTTGTTCACTCAATTTAAAAAGCCTGCAGACATTTCTACTTAGCTCTATCAACAGAAGCACTGCTTTGACTTGGGACATGTTTAGAGCACAAAAGAAAAGTTTGCTTTGCTTGACAACTCAGATTCCAAGTCCAACAACAATTCCTTTCCATGCTTCAGATTCCTCAAACTATGAAGGACTGTGTGTTTTCTTCAACTTGATTTTAGAAGAGAATTCAATGTCAGGCAGCTTCTGGACTTGGTCCACACCTTTTCTTTCCCCTTCACAATAAGGCAGGAAATCCCTCCATGGGAGTTTTTTTAGGTTGGTTTGTTTTTTTAATTTGCTTTTAAGGCTTTTTGTCGGGTTTTTTGAAGTTTGAAAACTGGAAACCAGCAGATAGCAATTATGCTAAAAGAGTGTGAGTTTCCTGAAGAGATTACTCACCATTAGGAAACCCAACTGAATTTAAAGTCTGAGAAAACGAAGAACAAAAGCAGGTGTGCAATTCAACTGACATTGCTTGCCAGAGAAGAGGTGGAACATGTGGCAGGAGATTTCATGGGTAGGTCCTTCAGAGACATGCTGTGATTGACAACTCCATTTCAACCATCCTGACTATCGCATGAAAGGACCAACCCTAACATGTGGATTGGTGAACACGCTTGAGACAGAGGAACAGGAGTGTGGATGCTCTTTACAGTATCATTCAGATGATCTTTTTTTGTGGAAGTTACAACGCGTGCTTTATCATTGATCAAATACTGTTGGACTTACTAGATTGAACTACGGCCTGTGTTTGTTCAGAGGTTCCAGAGGCAATGTTTGTCAAAGCCCATGCAGCTTCAAACTGTAAAGAAGGACTGCAAAGCAAGAAAGAAAAAATATTATTGTAACATGCATTTTCAAATCAGATGCCATAGGCACATTAGCTAAACGCCAAGAATTCTTGCAACAATTAAACATTTTGAGTTTTACTCACTTGTCATCTCTTTCAAGACAGTGCACTAAAATAGGTAATATTCCTGATTTTATTAGATCGTCAATTGGTGGATTGCGATCACTGGAAAGCAGCTTTCTGTTTAGGAAAAGGTAAAAATATAAGACAACAGACAAATCAGAAAATGAGAAGTCATAACTGGAAAGGATCTCTGCAGGTTGAGTAGTTCAACCTGCTCAAAGCTGGATTGTTTCTAACACTAGATCAGGTCAGTAACAGCTTCCTGTAGTTGAGTTTTAGAAATTTCCAAGCACAGAGATCTAACAACCTCCCTGGACAAACTGTTCCAGTGCTGCACTACTTTCTGGGCTGACAAGTTTTTCCCCAGTGACTCTCATACTCTCAAAGACCAAGCCGGATTTGTTTTCTCGACTTTAAGTGAAAGTAATTAATCCTTGAAATTTAAATTACTAAACTATTGAAAAACTGAAGTATTGAAAATCTAAAGCCATTACATTTATTGCCCATTTCAGCCGCCATGCTTTCTTTGACTACTTTTGAAGTTTATTACCAGTCAGTGAGATAAAGATCAGGGTCATTCAATTACACCATCCTGTAGCTTCTTCCTCCTCCACCCAACAAGGGTGGAAAGGCAGAAACGTGTTTCTTCTTTACCAAGGCTATAATGTCAGAAAGTAAGGATTTGCAAAGTACTACTGCAAAGAACAGAATTGTACAAATTTGTTTCAATTTTTAATCCCTTTGGCTTCTTCTTTCCTCAGTGAAGGAATTAAGGAGAATAAAGCTTCCTGGAGGGGATAACTTGGGCTGCCACACCGAACTTTTACTAGTAGTAGGAAGAGAGATTAGAAATAGTCATCTCTTCACACACCGGCCTATTCACAAACATGAAAAGCTTGACAGAACGCAGTAACTAGAAATCAACTTCCCACTGCTGCTTTATCCTGAAAGGGATCACTGGTGTGTTGAAGGGGACAACACAGTGAAAGAGAAGGTATGAGAAGCCAGATCTGCAAATCAAAATGCCTCAGAAAACTAAGCAATGGGGAGGAGCTGAACACAGATTACGTGAAGGCTCGTGCAATAACCACACATGCGTTTTCAACTTTACTTCCAACTAAGAAAAGGAGATTCCTTTTAGAAGTGAAGACAATTTACATCTCCAAGCTTATAAAAATTAAGCAACAGAAGTTTACTTACAGAAACTGAACACTGATTTTTGTTTAGTGACAGAACAATCATAGTGCAGTCTATTCACAAACCACCTGCTTAAACAGGTAGAGAACCCTACTGCAAGAATCAAATAAAACTTCCAGTTTTGGGAGGGGGTTGATGATGTTTTTTGGTTTTTTTATTATTAGTTTGCGTTTTGCATTTTCTTAAGCACTTATAATCAGTCTTCTGTTCCTCATATTCTAGTCGTACATCTTGAGGTTTAGACTTGGGCAAGATTTTTTTCCTTCCTGTTCCAGCTTCAGACCAGAAGATGGTACAGATTCAAGCAAGACTGAAAAGTATGTTTTCACATCTAAAATATACTTTAATGCCTGCCCAGTAAACTGCACTGCCTTAATTTCAAATTAGTTTTCAACTTTTAAAAAATCGTTACAATGGTAAGAAATCCACATGGACATTCCCATTTCTTTTTAAACCAGGCTTAACTCAGAATACTTTAGTCTAACCAGATTTAGATGAGCGATAGTAATTAGGGTGTTCTACATGATGCCACCCCAAGTTGATGACACTTTTTGGCACAGAAATGGTTCTTTCTTCTATCAGTTTCAAATTCATTAACTCCCAGAAGTCAAAGTGACTTCCAATTCACTCAACTTCTCTTTGATCTGAAAGTCTTCCCTTGCACTTGGATCAACCCCCACAACCACACACAGTAAACAAAGTTGTAGTTTTCTGCTACAACCGTTAAAAAGGCACCCAGTAGTTCACAAAGAAGCAGTTAAATACTCAATTTAGGCAAGCAAAGACCATTTTAGGACCACTAAATATGTACAACTACACAGAACTTCGCTTAAAGCAAAAAGTGGTTTTAGTGGCCTAATCCACAACAAAACTAGAAAACTAGAAAAAGGATCACACCAGTTCTTCTGTATTTAAAGCTAAAGAATTTATAGTCCTGCTATTTATGTATTTTACTCTACTTGTGAGAAGCATCAAGTATTGCACTAAGATAAATTTTGTATTTATACATAATGAAAATCCCAACTACTTCAAAGACCTAGGTATTCTGATTTTTTTTTTTAAAGTTCTATTTATCAAGTTTTCCCGTTTTAAAATCAGTTAATGACATACTTTCTCTAGTTAACCTAGAATATCATTTCTGAATTTAAGAGCATGACAAAATAAGAATAAAGATAGTAAATTTGAGAAAAGTGTGTTTACCTTGCAGCCTGCACAGCACTTAACTGTATACCCTGGTTGTCACTTGAAGCATTCTGAAATAGAAGAGAATTTAGACTTTTCACGTATTTGCCACCATGACAATGAAAAATGTTCAAACAATTAATATTATTTTTACCTGTACTATTGCCTCCAAAGAAGTGTTTTGCTAGAAAACAGAGACAAAAGCAGTTAGAAATTAGAAATGTCTTTGAAGTACATAAAAAGAAGACATGCTTGTGAGTTAAGTCAATTCTTACCACTCTAAAGTCACCATCTATGTCAGAATCTTCACAGATATCTTCATGGGGAACATTCCTTCTCTTTAGAAGATGCTCATCTCTTTTGTTCTTAAAGAGAGAAACAATTTAATACCTTTAAAATTTTGATTCAGAGGGTTTGGGAGTGTTATGAAGAGAATAGAAGCTTCTGTTTTAAACAAGCCTCATAAACATGCTTTCACTGATATTGTTAGAGTTTCCAACATTCAAGAAGTTGGAAAGGACTGCACAGAGATACATGTTTTAGAAATCACTTCTTCCCAGAAAAATCCTCCATCCAACTATCTACAGCAGTAACTACTTTTCCTGGAAGTTTCATGTGCACACATCCATCAGCACTGACATTACAAGCTATTTGTCATTACTTACAGTAACACGAGGCAATTCTCAGAGGCCAGGTTTCTGTTCATCCCATAAGCAATTCAAGTTATGATTACTTTTTTCAAGAGCTAGTTTCCCAACAATTCTAAACAGCGTTATCTTTACACATACACTCTTCCACTCTCACTTGTGTGTTGAACTACTATCTTGGGAAAGGAACTAGCTTTCTGTCTACAAATTAGCAGGAGCATCTGATTTTCAAAGGGAAAAAAATAAGCTTTTTACAATTTTTTAAAATTAAAAACCTAGCTGGAGAAGCAATAGATTACAAATAAAATTCAATTTTTTCAGGATAAAAATTACAGAACTTCAAGTACCAGGTATGATAACTTTAGATCTTCCTTTTAAACCAAAGTACCTTCACAAATCTAGTAAAGACAAATAGATAGTTTAACTATCGTGTTCTTGGTGGACTACAGAGGGACACACAAGTTTTTTGGGTTTAAGTCTTTAACAAAAACTCTTAAATTTTACTGGAATACCAACATAGCCAAATCCCATTTGATAAAAATGCTAGGTGACCTCACCTTTCTCAACTCCACAACAACTTCATTTCTGTGTCTTCTCATAGTCTGAAAAGAATCAAAATCAAAGTACATTATACACTGAATCTAAACCAAGTAATTTTAAAAGTTCTTACATAATTAATTTTAAGTTCATGCACTTCAAACAGTACTTGTACACACAGGATTTAATTTTCATTATAAAAGTAGAAATTCAACAGGAAATGGAGATAACTACATTATTTCTGCCTGTATTATTTCATAGGAAAACAGTGTCCTAGTTCTTCATGCTGAACAAAAGAGGGTATATGAAATCAGGTAATAACAAGCATCTTAACAAAGGGCAGTGCTGAAAGGAGTTGTGCATAAAAAAGCCAGCACCAAAAGCATCATAAACACCATAGCAAACTAAGAGAAAGCATACCAAGTTTGCCCAACATCTGTAACCTTTTCTTGATTCAAGACTTTTTTAACATACATATTTAGAGAGCATGAGCCAAAACCCCCGACAGCCAGAACCGCCACTTTTATAAAAAGGGCATATCAGTAAACTTGAAAACTGTAAAGTCAAAGTCAATCACAACTGCCTGTCTACACACCCAATGAAGAACTGGCATCCCTTATTTCCTCGGGTTAGCAGGGGAACCAGGAGATTCCCCAGGGAGACACCAGGCTGCCTGGGCTACCCGACCAGACCCGCTGAGCCACCAGAAAGCCACGAGGAGCACAATCCATTCCTGACAGATAACTGCGACCGGATAGCTATGCTGAGAGACAGGGGCTGAACTTCAGACTCTGCAGGTGAACCTTCACCAAAACAAAGTACAACTGCTAAAGCTAAAAGAATCTCAAGAATATAATTCTTCAGAGTAAGTAGATCTGGACAACACCAGGCTCTCTTCTCAACGATGTCTACCAGGCTTTTCACGCAAGTGCAGCTACCATAAGCGTATCCTTCCAGACACAAAAGGTGGTAAATTTAGTTCAACAGCAGCTCTTGCTCGCTCTGACTTCCACAATGCTACTTGTTTCTCCCAAATAACCAAGTAAATTTACAGATTTCACACATTTCTGATACACATACATTACTTTTACTGTATGAAACAGTACTAGCTTTGTGCCTTGTAGAACACCTTTATAAACAAGTTTGAATTAAGAGACCTAGTAAGCAAAGCTGAGTTATAAAAACATTTTATAAACTAAAACCACATAAACCCCCTGGCACCGCAAGAGCAATGTTTGAGGGGGTTTTTCGTCATTTTCTCTACAGCTCCCATTGAAAGTATTCAGAAAAAAAGGAATTGTAAATACACATCAATTGGTTTACTACTGCTTTGTTAAAGTGAAAATAAAATACAAAGTATCAGTCTATAGCAATTTTATTCTGTACTTTGACCTTTACAGTGAATAACAGTTAAAAACAAGTGCATTTTTTCTTGTGATTTGACCACTCACAACCCCAGAGAAAGTTTGAAATCCCAGTCCATAAGGGACCACATTAACACAGGCTACAAGGAAAAGGAACAGCTAAAAGACCTTCCGACCAGCAATAAGTAGCAGCTCTGGAGATAAGGATTAAAAGCTTGACTTTCAGGAGCATAATTATTATTATCAAAAAGAATGTACATTTCCTCAGAATCAAATTCCCAACTCTAAGCAAGACCGTTTACCTCCTCAAAGGAAGCAGTTGCAAGAAAAAGAACCTGGCAGGGAAGGAGGTCAGTGGAAATGAAGGGATGGTTCCCCACTGCTTTGGAGGTAGAACTTTTCATCACTTGAGGTGCAAAATGCAGTTCATCATCAGAAAAACAGGCAGAGATGGGAAAAACACACCCACACGATGACAGCTTCCCGCTATATAAAAGGCAAAGTGTACAAGCGTACCTAATGCAGCTGCAGCACCTGGAACAACTAGATAAGAGCCATAATAAGCAAGTACAAACTGTCCCACACAAAAAAGCACCAAAGCAGGTTTCCAGGGAATACAGGCATCTTTAAAGAATGTTAATTCAATTGGTCAAAATTAGAATTAATAGCTGACTAATGCAGCTTAGATTCGTGGCTTTTTCAGTTTTAAGCCTATAAAAAGTTGTGTCTGCTACGTGAGGTCAACACTTATTGCTGAACACTTCTAGTATGCAGATAAAGTTTACTCCAGTGCTATAGATTTGCTCTCCATGGCAAGGTAAACCTTTCAAATAAGTCTTAGAATTCTTCAAAAGATAGTAAGAATCTCACAGGTGTAATTGCTAAAGACAGGAAAAAACATACTTTAATAAGAAATCTTTATTAACACTTTTCTGGCCCAATAGGTATGCTCTGAATTAATGTAATACCTGTCTAATAAATACATAAGTGAAGTTTTAATGTTTTGTAGCAGTTTCTATACTGACAGAAAATGGAGAAGAGTTTCTTCAGCATTTATCTTCCTACATGTCGTGCCTTTGTTAAACATCCAGTCAGAGACTAGTGGCATTGTCAGCTGGCAGTCCATGCTTCAGCTCTCCCAAGAGTGCATCACTCCAAGGCTGGGCAGCCCACAGCTGCACACACCACAGGATGCTCACAGCCTCAGGTTGCTGTAATGTACTTTGAGCCCAGAAAAGCACAGGGAAAATTCACTAGGGAAGACATGCACCCCCCTGAATGATAAACGGTAACTCTGAAGAACAGAGCTGAAGGCACGAAGCATTCAGTAGTCCTTTTTCTGTGCCCAAAGTGCTGCTGCCTTCCCAGAGAAGCTGACACGCTACTGGATATCACCTACCACTTAGGGGCTTTGGAAAGATGCTGCAGCTTTACCACTGACTTATTTACTGCAGGCTCTCGCTCTCAGCCTGTAACATAGCATTCAGTGGAGTTTCTCCAAAGTCTACTAACCTGGAATACTCAAGAACAAAATAAAACGAGGAAAACGTGTGATAAAAAGACTGCAGAATTATACCAAGCCCCTGATGATCTCTCAAGGCTGTTAATTAACCCCTTCCCAATCCACAACTGTTACTGCAACACAACAAAACAAGCACACCTATAGAAAAGCTGTACTGCAAGAAGGATTCTTCTTGCCAGACTTCAATAATGACATTACAGGTCACAGAAAAGCCGTTGCTACCCGAAAGCAACATTTTCAAAGGGTCGAAGATTGAATTGCTGGAACACCAACTATAAAGGGGAGCTGTAAAGGAGATTAAAAAGTAATAGTTAAAATTACTAGTGAGCCTAACAGGAAATGTATTCCAACTCAGGTGGTAATAGGACAAGCACACACACACGTGCACGACAGAGATACAGTGAGCAATGAGTAGGACCAAAACAAAGCCTCCAAGAAAAAAAGCCCCAGACACGCCATTTAAAAGTTTGACTTGAAGTCATATATGCAGCTTATCAGGCTCGGAAAAAAATAATCCTGTAACTCCATGAACACACTACTGGAACAAGAAGAATGTTCCCCCTCCAGATAAAAGCTGACAGGCCCTTGTTTTTAATTCCTACCTGCTTCTGAAGAGGACTTGCATACTTTGGACTCAGCAAAGCCTCCACATGAAAGACAAGGAACCAAAGAAGTCACTCTTAAGAACAATTTACCAAAATAGGGCTCCACTAAAATATTTTTCTGTGTAAAAAGCAGTTGGTTGACAAACTATTATTACTGGTTAACCTGTCACTGCTCTACCTCCTAGGAAGAGAAAATGCACAGCAAATAAGAACTCATGTTAGCTCTGTCTAGGAGTTTCACAACATCATTACCCCAGCCTAGAAATGGAGCAGTTTGGAGAAACTAAAACAACAGAGTTAAGATCAACTTGTGTTTTCTCTTGGAAAACAGCTCAAAAGGCAGAAACCTAGGTATAATGGCTTCTTGGCAGACAGCACCGTAAAGCCCTTCTGTTCTGCAGAAGATTTGACTTCATTGTGAGACTCCTCTGTATCAGTTCTCAGCTCGCACTAACACAACAGTGAGTAGAAAACCAATCTCGGTTATCAAATCTATTTCTGTCAGCATATGATTGCTATCCCTCCATCCTCCTTTTTCTCCCAATTATATTTAGTTTAAGTTTTACCATAAGGGCTATTTTCTGACCATTAGTCATTACTGAGCCCTTCAGCTCATCATTAAAATCTTATGTTAGCTGATGCTTGCAGGATCCCAATACATTCTATTATTTTTCACACCACCACCAGATACAGAAGTGTTCTAGGCTCCACACTCAGGAACATCTCAACTCTATTAGCTCTTTGTAAGTACACCAGCATTTCCCTGGTGCTCATGTTCAACTAGTGTATCCTGATCCCTCTTCTACTTTTCTCTGAATCACTGCTTCTGAGAAACTCAGACCCTATCGCACACACAGCCTGCCTTTACTGTTTTGCAGGGTGGGGTGGGTTTTTTTTTTGCTATTATAAAATAATTCACTCAAGTAGCTCTGTTTACACATCTACAACAAGAAGGTCTGACAGTATGCAAATAATGGTAGAGCTTTCCCTATTCCTCTCATTCTAGTTTCCAAAGGCACGTTGTTTCTGTTGTGGAACTGCAAAGGCAACAGTTACTTTAAAGCAGCACTGCTTGAGCCATCCTTCCTTCCTAGGAAGTTGCTACTCTACATTAGCACTAGTCTTGTCTAGGATTCAAAATACAAACAAAACAAAAAAGTGGGGGTGGGATGGGGTGTGTGTGCAGAAACCAACTACTATTTACCTGCAAAACATTATGTGAACTATATGGCATTTTTTATTTTTTTAAATACCACTTACTATGGTCCTGTACGCAAACTGCTTACTCACTACAGCTGTCACTCAGAAAGCACCCAGTCCCCAGACCATCGTTGGAGAAGACTAGTCTATAACCCAGAACATCCAGCGCAGTGACCACAGCAATGACTGAGAAACTCTGTCTCATGAACTACAGAACAAGGAAAGAACCTGTCAGAGACACACACAAGCTCATAAGTGCATTTGGTAAAAACCCACACTTCACACTCCATTTAATCAAGCTATTTAGGTGCTCCTCTAGCCATTACTCCCTTCCTATACTAACTATGCTCATTTGCAGACTGGAGCAATGAAGTTGCTCACTGATAGAAGCGCTATGGGATTTTAAAGCCAACACAATCTCTACAAGATACCACCAGAAAACGCATCTCAGCTGCTATTTCCCCTTCAGAATTCTAATGGGACTCAGTTACAAATAAATAAATAAAAATCAATATGACATTGCACATGCTGTCATTCTAGTTTTTCCTAGAGAAGTTATGCATGCCAAATAAAATGCCTTACACAAACAAATATCTCAATATGATTGTTAAATGACAAAATGGAAGAGCTTCATCACAGAATTACAAGTCAGCTTAAAGGAACCTATTTTTAACTAATGCAGTGTATGAAATCCCTGCTCTCCTTCAGTTCCTCTGGTCAGTTCAGTATTTTGTGTGGGATACAGAAAAAGTTGAAAAGCTTCTACCTGTGATATCCAACATCTCTCGTAACATTCCCATGAAGCTTCCCTGGTGTTCTCCAATATATTGCTAGTATTGCAAGTCCAGTGAACGCTACTGGCAACTCGCAGAATTTTGACATTGCTGATCTTAAAACATCTAGATTGAACAGCTGCTCCAACATTCGTTTTGAAGTACCCTACATTACAATATTATCATCATTCCACATCATGCGTCTCTCAATTACAGAGCAGAAATATCTATTTGACACTTCTCCTGTGCTGGCACTATTAAAGCAATTCTAAATCTCTCACCCAACCACACAAGCAAGTCAGGGAAGAAAAGGCCAGCAGAAACTCATCAGTTTCTTCCAGTATTTCCAGAGAAATAATATGCATGAAATATTTTTTATTTCATTTCAGAAAACCCAGCAGGCAACAATCACCAACAGAAAATGAAACATTGAATCACCCAGTAAAACAAAACGAAGCAAACAAAAAAAAAAATCCCACCCCAAACCTTCTTTTCAAACCTTCCCAGAAGCAAGGCTACACTCAAGATTCCTACCATGCAGCAGGACTAAACAGCAATTTTTCCAAAAACAAACGGCTCATAAAACTGTGTCTATTGCAGACACAATGAACAATTTGCACTTATCCTGGTCTTTGTATAGTAAAGTCCACTATTCAGTTCCAAGGTCTATGCTACCACAAGTAAAAATAAATTTTGGAAAGAAAATTGAATATCATCACAGCCATACCCATAATAAACAGAAAAAAAGAGCTCATCCTTTCTTATTGAAGGGAAAAAAAAAAGCACCCAAGTAAAACCTGTTCCTCACTGAAGACACAAGACGACAAGTCAACTTAACTAGCTTTCCTTGCAGATAAGCATTTGCATAATTTTGTGTAAGAGTCCAGATAAGCACTTAAGTATGATTTTGTGTTTGAATGTTAAAAAAAATGAGTGTGATCGCTTCTGCTGTTCTGTAAGGCTAGCTCCTTTTTGTGCTGTAATAATACTAATTTTTAATTTATTTTTTTTTCCACAGCTCTAGCAAATCTTAAATCTTGGAAGAGCTTAACAGAATGCTGCACATACTAACTAGAAATAACTACATAGAGATACCGCCTTGGTATTAGCTACAAATTATTGCTCTCATGGCACAAACTCTTCTGATATTAAAAAGTTTATTACACTCAGTATTTCTTTGAACAGTATTATAAATAAGAAAAAAGGACAAGGAAGTATTTTATATTTCTGGTCACAATGAATCCTTCTATTCCCAGTGTCACCACCAATCTGTCATCTTAAAACACACGGCAGCAATTGTTTACAACATAACATGTCCATGCATGCATGTTTACCCAATGCTTCAGCATATGAAGGAATTTTGCTAAACATCTTATGTAAAACAGGTGTGCGGGGCTTGGTTTTTCTCCCCCTCCCCCCCCCCTTTTTCAAGGCCACAATTTGTATTTTTAGAAGTACATGGATATGGACTGGAAAATGAAAGTCCATTTTAACTCAATAAGTATCAAAAAAGCTAAACATATGCTTAGCACTTTAAGAGAGAAAATGCAAAAGATTTCCTGTTTTTTGTAAGATATACAATAACCTTCTGTGAAGATTCAAGACCTGGAAGGTGAGTGCAATGTGACAGCAGCTGCTAGCAATGTAACTGCCAATGGACTGACCTGAGCAACACGGAATCATGTATGTACCATTTTTAAAAAGTTTGTAATTTGCAATACGGCAACACTTCATAGCCTCTAGAAGTATCTATTAATTTGGGATTCACCAAACCTAGAGTGATTTATTTTGTCTGCTGATGGTGAATGGAGGTAAACTGTCATGGAAAAGGGCAAAAAAACAAAAACAACCAATGGCTAAATGCACTATTTCAGCAGAGATAAAAAGGAGTGAAGGAGGTGGGAGGAGGGAAAGAGATAAAGATCAAGTGTTGGCTTCCTATGTGAAGTAAATAGACAGCTTTCTGCTAAAAGCAGTGCAAGAACACAGGTGTCACAAACTAATCAAATACTCATCAGCAACTGTTGCTACAATAGGCTACATGGCTATAAGAGGACATTACCAACATCTCTCACAGTAATGAAAAATGTGATGTGCAAGCAGTTAATAAGCAAGAAGAGAGCCATAAGCCTGAGCAATTGTATGAAAAAAAGCCATCCACGGTAGTTATTTTAGGTACCAAGCATGTTCCAGGATTTGCTGGATAGATATCAATATCTAAAATTTAACATGGCCTAGCAGTGTTTTTTAAACTGTGTAGGCCATTCAAGTGCATCAGCAAATTCAAGAAATACTGAAGAGATTATCTGCTTCCTGATACACACACACACGTGTTCTTTTAACTTGCACGTGTTCATCTTGAACTTTCCCTACTTCAGCTGACTTACCTTAACACTCAGTATGTGGGCACCAAAGGAGAGAAAGTGCAGATGAATTGCAACCTGTATTTTCCATTAATTTCATTCTTTCCTATGACAACATGCGCTTTATTGTGAACCTTTCTAAAGATGCCTTTCTTGTACAGTTGTCTATTCAATGGTAACACAACAATTTATACAAAAACAAATTTAGTATTTAAGGCAAGTAGTTACTAATGAAGTTAACGACCCTAGTAGTATGTAGAGCAATCACTGCATTAATTATTCCCACTCGCAACATTTTTGGCATCACCAAACTTTGTATGTAACTGAATAATAAACTGTTTTATCAATATATTTTGACAAGTTAAAAATTGAGGTGTTACTGACTTCCAAAATAACCAAATGGGAAACCTGACAGATGTTTTAATGAATGACAGCAACACAAATGCATCTTTCACTTTCAAAAAATAAATACTGTATAATTGTCTTCGTTTGAAAGGGTAGAATATTATGCTAATCACAGGGACACATACTGAGGCTAGTGAAAAACAGGAATGGGAATGTCCACATCCATTTTTGGATCAGAACCGTATACTGACAATATTGCACAGGTTCCCCCAGTCTGTGGGGATTAGGTATCAATCTTTACCCATAAACACTTGACCAGTCCTGGTCAAGTGTTTATGGGTAAAGATTGATACCTAAGTTTAAGAGTTGAGTA
Source organism: Arenaria interpres (assembly GCA_013399435.1). Lineage (NCBI taxonomy): Eukaryota > Metazoa > Chordata > Aves > Charadriiformes > Scolopacidae > Arenaria > Arenaria interpres. The sequence continues at coordinate 78,471 of VXAK01025295.1, forward strand.
TTTACTAAGGAAAGTCTAAGTTAATTATCACTTCTGCTGCGTTGAGGACGCACCTAGACAGCTCAAATAATGTATGTAGCAATCCAGCCACCAAAAAGTTTAGAGGCTCTATTCTACAAGCCTCAACTGTTTCCACACTCAACTAACTGGAGTAAAATAGTAACATTTACCCTGTTTAAGGAAAAAAAAAAGTGTGTTTGGCTTTTTAAATAATAGTCTTTATTATAAAGTGCAGGCAGTAACTAATTCATTTATTCACTTGAGTATCTTACAGCAGAACACCCAACTGGGCCCTAAATCCCTGACTCAGGCTTTTAGGGACTACTCTGCGCAAAGAGTGATTATTAAGTGCTAGCACGAAATTAAGGTAGAGCCGTACCAAAATACGACCGCTGACGGCGGCAACACCCCTACCCAGCCAGTCCCTGGCCCGGACGACCCCAGAGCAGCGCCCTGAACGCGAGGCCGCTCCGGCCTAGCGCCGGTTCCTGTCAGCCGCGGGGCGGCGGGACCCCCCGGGCCGCGCTGCGGG